>JARJDV010003529.1:0-10785 GCA_030264675.1 Anaulacaspis nigra
AAATATTTAACCTCGTTTTCTCGTGCAACGTTCTCAGACCGTAAAACAATAAACCCGGTAAAAAATATTTCACCCTTCCCTTTTTTATTGATAATAAAACACAATATTAAAAAAAAACTCCACATAAAAACATTTTGATTTGTTTTTTTGATGTGGAATGAATGAAATTATGTGGAGGATGTGTGCGCCTTTCGGCTTGTGTTCAGACGTAGCGGTGAAGTTTTTTGTTGATCTGAATTTTCAGTTCGGTTAGACGCATGATTTTTTCTCGGGTCTTGGTGTTGTTTTCCGGTGGGTTTCGGTCTTTGATTTCATTCATTGACTCTTGGATCAGTTTGGAGAGGTAGTGTGATTTGTAGCGTAACAGGACTTCGGTGAGGTGTTCGCTCAGTCTTTGTTCTTTGGGGATGACGTAGATCTCTTTGATGTCCCACCGAGCCAGCCGGTGGCGTTCGGTCAGCAGAGAAGAGAGTGTTTGATTGATTTGTTCGTCAAACAGTTTGAAGAAGAATGCTCCGGTTCTGTGTTCGCCTTGTCGGAATCCTTCGCGTACCTGATCGAATATTTTTTGATAGAAGCCCAGTGAAAAGTTTAGATGATCCGTTTCGAATTGGTGCAGGATTTCTCCGATGACGGTGGTTTCGTACTTTTCTTGGTTCGGGGATGCGTAGTCTTCCAGTGTTACGGTTTTGTCGCCGTAGGCCAGGATGAGTTGGATGAGCGCTTCTTCGGTTATGAGCAACGGATCGATAGCTTCCGTAGTGTCCGATACGGCTTCGAGGGATCTTCGTTCGGTTTCTTTTTTGAATTTCTTTTCGGCTTCTTCGCGGGTTTTCCTGTCGATTCGGGCCAATTCTTGGTAGAGGATGCTTTCTCCGATCTGCAATAATTTGGCCGTTTCTTGTACATATACTTCTCGGCGGATGTTGCTCGGGATCTTGGCAATGCTCTCGACGATATCGCGGATCAGACTTGCTCTTTTGATCGGGTCGTCTTGTACTTCTTCCGAGAGCAGGCGTGTCTTGAAGTGGATGAAGTCTTGACCGTTGTCTTTTATGAACGCGATCAGTTCGGTAGAGGAATGTTTTCGAGCGAAAGCGTCGGGATCTTCGCCGTCGGGAAAGAGCACGACGCGTACGTTCATTTCTTGCTCAAGGATCAGGTCGATGCCACGCAATGAGGCTTTGATGCCGGCAGTGTCTCCGTCGTAGAGCAGGGTGACATTGGGCGTAAGTCGTTTGATCAGCCGGATTTGGTCGGGAGTAAGGGCCGTTCCGGAGGAGGCTACGACGTTTTGTATGCGGCTTTGGTGTAAGGAGATCACATCGGTATAGCCTTCTACCAGGTAACAAAGGTCTTCTTTCAAGATGGCTTGTTTGGCTTGGTAGAGGCCGTATAGGATCCGGCTCTTATGGTAGATGTCGCTCTCGGGTGAGTTGAGGTATTTTGCCGTATCCGGCACGGTTTTGAGCACTCGGCCGCCGAAGCCCAACACTCGGCCCGAGAAGCTGTGTATCGGGAAGATTATACGTCCGCGAAAGCGATCGAATCGTTTGTCTTCTTTGACGATGGTCAGCCCGGACTTTTCCAGGTATTCGATCTTGAAGCCTTTTTGCAGGGCCGTGTCGGTGAGTGTTCTCCAATCTTCGGAGGCATAACCGAGCTCGAATTTTACGATTACCTCGTCTCTGAAGCCTCTTTCTTTGAAGTAGCTCAGCCCGATGGCGCGCCCTTCTTCGCTCTCGTGCAGTTGCTCGATGAAAAAATGTTTGGCAAAGTCTTGTACGACGTAGAGGCTTTCTCTTTCGTCGGCGGCTTTGGTTTCTTCTTCGGTGGGCTTGCGGTCTTCTTGGATTTCGATATTGTACTTTCGGGCCAGCCAACGCAGCGCTTCGGGATAGGTGAAGTGTTCGTGTTCGATGAGGAAACTGACGACGTTGCCTCCTTTGCCCGAGCTGAAATCTTTCCAGATCTGTTTGGACGGAGAAACCATGAAAGAGGGCGTGCGCTCGTTGGAGAAGGGGCTGAGTCCTTTGTAATTGCTGCCGCTTTTTTTCAGTTGGATGAAATCGCCGATGACTTCTTCTACATTGGCGGCAGCAAATATTTGGTCTATGGTTTCTCTCGAGATCATGGGGCAAATTTAAACGGGATGTCACAAAACCTTTACGGTTTCGGGAGGGTGATCCCTTTTTGAGGGGATATCGGGGGTGAAGATGATCAAGGCGCCCCGATCTTGGTGGCAGACAATGTTATGCCATAGCCATATATGCGTTTGTCAACTCCGAGGATAGAGGTGATTTGATAATAGGGCGTCGATTTAGGGGTTCCACATTTCCTCTTCTTTTTGGCGGATGTTTTCTTTGATGCGTTGGCTTTCATCCATTTGTTCTTGAGCGTCTTCGGGGATGTAGTCTTCGATGGCTCGATCGCCATGGAGGCTACTTTCTTTATAGATGACTGAAGTGAAGCGGCGTGCGTTGAGCAGCTCGTCCAGAGATGCTGTAGAGGAGGGGTTGTCGCCCGTGAGGACTTTCACGCGGTGCAGTTTTTTTCTTGCGTCGGGGTACCATACCCAAAACAGGTCTACGTATTGAAGGTCTTCCTTATTTTTTTTGTTGAGTTGATGGATATCGGGGCCCATCGGGGCGATGGCCAACAGGCGGTAACGCATTTCTCCTATGCGTCGGTCCATGTACCACATTCCTTTGATTTTGAACATTTTTACGTCCGTGTTTTTGATCTCGTAGCGGTCGATGTATTCGTCCGTCAATGTGCCGCCTTGGTTGAGTATTTCTTTTCCTGCGTCGGCCGTGTCGATGCGTACGGTTTTTTGTTCGAAGGAGGCTTGAGTCATTTTGGTCTTGAAGTTTTCGTCGTCATAGACTTCTTTGATGTCACCTTTTTTGATTCCTTCTATCAAGGCTTGGTAGAGTGATTTTTGCGGGTTGATCAGATCGTTGTTGTTGAAATAGTAGATCTGGTTGAATTTTTCGTTCAAGTCGACGATTTCCCATACTGTTTTGGACCAGGCGATGTCTCTTTCGCCGATCTCGGGGTAGGGCAGGGGTTCGTCTTTTTCTTTCTCTTCTTTTTCTTCGAGAGATTTTCTGTATTCCTCGGGAGATTTTGCGTTTAGGATGTGTTGTGCTTGGCTGATGGAGGAGATCAGCAAGAGGGTGCTTAGGAGAAGGTGTTTTGTCGTCACGGCAGTAGAGGCTTTAGTTGTTGATATAAACCGCTATGGGTGATATTTTTTTCAAATGAATGTTTTCTTCGGCCAATCGGGCATTGATGTTGCCGATGGCGATGACAGTTCCGGCGCGTACTTTTTCCAAGGCGGTTCGGGCTTGGGCGTTGAGCTTGTTGCCTTGGCAAATGATGGTGGGTTGTCCGGGTATTTTGATGGTGAAACTGCTCACGATGATGTTTACCGGAAATTCAAATCCGGGGATGGTGGCGCTGATGGTGGCTTTGGCCAACGATCCGGCGGGCATTTCCGGTTCCGTTTCTCCGCGTACGGCGCCTTGTGGGGGGGGGAGATCTTTGATGCGGAAGCTGAGTTTTTGAGATATGGTCTCGCCTCGTGTGGTTTTTCCGCTTAGGATAAAATCTACCGTGGCGCTTTTTCCGGGGCGATATATCCATCGACCGGAGGAGGTTTGTGAGAGTTTTCCTCCATTTGCGCTCAGAGACAGCCCTTGGGTCGATAGCCCCGGGATGGACGCGCTGATGGGGTTGTCTACGCCTCTGTACACTACGTTCATCTTTTCGGCTGAGATGATGCCTCCGACGGGTTTTTCGTAGATTTTGTTTTCCGGTTTGCGATCGTCTCGGTCACCGATGACGTGATAGGTGTAGGAGAAGGGATAAGTTTTCTTTTCTCCTTTTTCGTTGACCAGGTTTATGCTGCCGCCGAGTTTTTTTTCGCCCGGGCCGGAAGTGTTCATTCGTACGAGGGCTTGCCCGTTTTTCATCGGAATGTTTTGACCGTTGACCGTGGCATGGGTTTCCAATGAGCTGTCATCGGCGGCCAGCACGATTTTGGCGTCAATGTTTTCTCCGCGCATAATCATTTTGGGGGCGTAGACCAGGGCTTCAAATTTGTTTAGGGCGATGTCTTCTTCCAATTTTCCTGAGAGCATGGCGCTGATGGTTTTGGATTCTTCGTTGCGTATGTCGGCTTGGATTTTTGACAGATTGGTGATCGAAGCGATCAGGGGTTGTTCGAGAAATTGGGATTCAAGCCAAGGGGCTTTTTGACCGGGAGCGGTGGAGAACAGTTTTTCGATACGTTCTTTACTGTTGGTCGATTTGGAGACTGAGGCCATCAATTCTCGAAATTCGTCGAGTGATTTTTTGAATTTCAATGCTTTTTCGCTGGGTTTTCCGTGTTCGAAAAACAGTTTGTTCATGTACCGCGGCGATTCCATGGTTTTGTAATCGAAATCTTCTCCTTCCTTGAGTTTTGTATTGGTTTTCAGGGTGGTTTTCAAGGTTTCGATCCGGTTGAATATTTGGTCGGTGTGTTGTCTGACTTGTAGAGACCGGTTGTAGACGGTTTGATATTTTTCGGGGTCTTTTTCTGCTTTTTGCCGAAGATTTTCGTAGAAGAGCCGGTTGTTGTCATTGACCAGTCGGGAGGTGAGCTCTAAGGTTTGATTGGTGTTGTGGAATGATCTCAAGACTTCTCGGTCGACGTTCATCACCATCATGGCGATGAAGATCAAATACATTAGGTTGATCATCTTTTGTCGGGGAGAGGCCTTTCTTCTGGACATCTTTTCGGGGAATTAGGAAGCGGGGTTGCTTTGCATGGCGGAAAGCATGCCGCTATATACTTTGTTCAGAGAGGCCAATTTTTGGGACAATGCATGCATTTGGGTATTGAATTGCTTGGCGTCTTGGATGGTTTGCGTCAGTTGATCGAGCATGTCTTTGTTCAGTTGAAGTTGTCGTTGACTGAGCTCGGCTTGATTTTTGTGATTGTTATTGATGATTGCAAGATGCTCGGTTGCCTCCGAGAGTTGTGTTTCGTATTGTCTGCTCGAGAGTATGGCCTCGGCGCTTTTGCTGAGGGTTTCTGCGGTTTTTCCGAGTTGTTCGATGCCTGTGCGGAGTTTTTCCGAAAGATCGGGGTCCGGGGGAACTTCTTGCAAGGCTCTGTCTCGGGGAGCGGACGGATATTTTTCTCGATGAGGATGTGTAAGCGAAAGGGTATCCGACGATTCGTTTTCAACGAGTTCCGGATAGATGCGTTCCCACGGGTAGTCTCCTGTAGGGGTGTCGAAGGCTGAAACGAAGAAGATCACGGCTTCTACAATAAGTCCGAGATAAAGAGCGTAGTCGCCCCAAGAGGCATGGGATAATTTACCTACTACTCCCAATATGACGATGGAGGCGCCTATGCTGTATACGACGTTGAATGTTTTGTCCCATTTATTGACTGTTGCTGCCATAGTGTCGGATGCTTGGATGATGGTTTATGGTTGTCTTTTTCTGACCGGACCGGTTTTGGCGCTTGGTGGGATGGGTTGCACGGTGCGAAAGCCGATGTAGCTGCGTGCCGAGTCGGTGTGTTCCCAATCGCGGACGCCTACTTGGAGATAGTAGCCGATGTCTTTCCACGATCCGCCTCGGATGACTTTTTTGGGATTTCTGTCATTGTTTCGTACATCGGGGTTGAGTGTGGAGGCGGTATTATAGGCGTTGTTGTCAAAGGAAGAATTGGTCCATTCGGCAACGTTTCCTGCCATATCGTACAGTCCATATCCGTTGGGAGGAAAGGAGCGTACTTTGGCTGTGTACATGTATCCCTTTTTGCCTTCGAGGTAATTGCCTCTTTTGGGTTTGAAGTTGGCCAGGAAACAGCCTCTGTCATCGGTCAGGTAAGGGCCTCCCCAGGGATAGGGGGCGTTGGTCAACCCGCCTCTGGCGGCGTATTCCCATTCAATTTCACTGGGCAGACGGTAGGGAATGGTCTTTTTGAATTTTTTCTTCTTTTCGTTTTTCCTGTTGTAATATTCTGCGCGCCATGCGGCGAAGGCTTTGGCTTGTTTCCAATTGACGCCGACCACCGGGTGATTGGTAAAGGCCGGGTGTTCGAAATATTCCTTGAGCATGGGCTCGTTGTAGGAATAATCGAAATCTTTGACCCAGACGGTGGTGTCGGGGTAAATTTCGATTTTTTCGTGGATCATATGGTCTTTGGACGGCTTTCCGGTTTTGATGGCTTCTTGGCTGTCAAACCTACTGTAAGAGTAGACGAGCTTGCGCGGGTCAAGTTTTTTTTCACCGTCGATTCTTTCGTTGGGTGGATAGTAAAGTGACTCGATCACTTCGGTATAATTGATGTCGGGATAATTGGCCGTATCCCATATAAGTGGAACGTCCCAGTTGATTTTTTTGTTGTCTCCGGTTTGAAAATCTCCTTCTCTGCCGGTGGTGTTTTGCTTGATGTATTCTTCATAGGGGCTGAGCTCTTCGTCTTCTTCTTCCTCTTCGGGTTTTAGGAAGGCGTATTGGCCGATGCCTTCGACTTCTTCGTCCGTAGTAGCTTCTTCTGCTTTTTGGCCGAGCAATACTCTTGTGATGGAGTCTCTGACGTCAAAGACAAACTTTCTGTATTCCGCATTGGTGATTTCCGTATCGTCCATGAAAAAACCGGACATGGTAATGGTTCTGGTAGGCGCTGAGAGGCCTTTGTTTCCGGTGAGGTCATAGTCGGCTTGGCCGATGATAAAAGTGCCTGCGGGGATTTGTGCCATACCGTAGGGCCTTTCCATATTCCAAGGTTTTGTTTTTTCTACGACGATGAGTTGACCTCGGTCTCTGTTTTTACGGGATAAAAAGCTACATGAAAGGGCTAAAAAAGAGATCAGCAAGTATGAAAAAATCCTTCTCATTAGAGTTGTTTCATGAAGATTCAACCCGTAAAGCTAAGGAAAAATTTGTTTAAAACGGGTGGAAATGCGCTTGAATAATAGGAGTGGTCGTTAAAAGTATTTTTTGTAAGCTTTCCACCATCGATCGGGGATTTCTCCTTCGGCGGCTTTTAGGTAATCGTTGCGGGAGCAAGCCAGGTAATATTTTTTGTGCGGATTGTCATCCAATGCGGGGAGTTCCACCCACCATCGATCGGTGTGGGTGCTTTGTAAAAAGATCAAATCTCTGTCAGGATGTGGGACATGATATTTTTTGTAATCGGTATCATTGAAGGGTTTGTCAGGTGTGCGCATTTGGCGCCCTTCGATGAAATACCAGATCATCTGCGCGATCAGTTGGGCTGTCCGGTTGTTGGAATCTTTTTCGGCGCAATATTCGTAAATGCCCAGGGAAGATATTTTATTGCTCAGGCCGGCGTATCTGGCCAAAGTGCAGGCTTCTCTACCGTTAAAACCGTTGGGCGATCCGGCAGCTTGTCCGGGCGCGTCAGCCAGACAGAGGGCTGAAAGATCAAGGCTGACCATATCCGCATTGCGAAATATGGGTTCTGTTTCACTGAGGTCTTGTACGATCTCCCCAAGGCGGTAATGTTCAAAATTGAGTTGTGACATCAGATCTATTCGGGGTTGAGTCACCAGATAGGTTTGATAGCCCAAGTGGTAGTAGTTGAATAGATTTTGAGGGGGGGCGATGATGATGCGGCTCAAATAAGAAGAGGCTGTCAAGACTTGGTCCGTGTCGTCAATATCGAATCGGCTGTCTATGTGTACGATGTCTACCGTTTGTTTTAATCGGTCATAGGCTCTGTATTGAGAGTAGGTCAGCGCGTCGCTGCCTCCGATGATGATGGGGATGATGTCTTTTTTCAACAATTTTTCGCATACGGCTTGCATGGCGAAGTGAGTGTCTTCGGGTGTGGCCCCTTGTCGGATATTGCCCATATCTACAATACGCGCCTTCCAATTGCCGGGATACAAGGCATAGAATGCTTCTCGGATTTTGTTTAATTTGAGATCCCTGTTTTCTCGATAGGCCGTGTTTCGGCTTTCTTCCACTCCTACCAAGGCTAGTTTGTAATGATGTAGTTGCTCTGTTTCCGTGAAGGGTTCGATGAATTGACACAGACAAAAATCGTTGCTGCTTCTTTGATGTTTTCGGAGCAGTTCAGTCGTCGGGCTGAGGAAGTCTTCTATCATCGATTACGACTTTTTTCGGTCAGCTTTCTTTGCGGATTCCAGTATGAGCTGTTGACAATCTTCCAGGGTCAAATCTTCGGGTTTGAGATTTTTGGGAATCTTGTGATTTTTCTTGCCTTCTCGGATATAGGGGCCGAATCTTCCGTTTAATATTTCGATTGGAGGATCTACGGTTTCAAAGCATCGGATCAGTTTTTTTTCGTCTTCTTGACGCTTGTCTTGTATCAGGCCGATGGCTTGTTCTAAAGTGATTTCGAAGGGACTGTAACCTGTATCCTTTTTGATGGAGACGAATTTGCTGCCGTATTTGACATAGGGGCCGAATCGGCCGATGCTCGCGCTGACTTCTTTTTCTTCGAATGATCCCAGTTTTCTGGGCAATTCAAAGAGCTTCAGTGCTTCTTCCAGGGATATTGAATTGATTTGTTGGTGTTTGAGCAATGAAGCGAATCGGGGTTTTTCTTCGTCTTCGGCTTCTCCGATTTGTATCATCGGCCCGAACCGGCCGATCCTGGCCCATACATTTTTGCCGGATTCGGGCTCCGTGCCTAGTAGACGTTCTCCTTTTGTGCGTTCGGCGTTTTTGGCTACATCTTCTACTTTGGGATGAAAACCGCCGTAAAAGCTTCGGATGATTTTGGTCCATGCTTGTTTTCCGCGGGCGATTTCGTCAAAGTCTTCTTCGACTTTGGCTGTGAAGCCGTAGTCCAACACTTGCCGGAAGTATTGGACCAGGAAGTCGTTGACGATGATGCCGATGTCTGTGGGCATGAATTTTTTCTTGTCGGCTCCGGTGATTTCTTTTTCTCGGGTGTTGAAAATTTCCCCATCCTTGAGGGTCAAAATTTCGTAGGGTCTTTCCGTGCCTTCGAGGTCTTGTATTTCGACGTAGTTTCGTTTCTGTATGGTGGAGATTGTCGGCACGTAGGTTGAGGGGCGACCGATGCCCAGTTCTTCCAGCGTCCTGACCAGCGACGCTTCGCTGTATCGTGGCGGGTGTTTGGTGAAACGTTGTGTAGCCAGGATTTCTTTGTTTTGTACGGTTTCGCCTTTGTTGAGTTTGGGCAGGCGCGCTTTTCGGTCTTCTTCGTTTTCTTCTTCTTGGCTTTCGTGGTATACTTTCAGGAAGCCGTCAAAGGTGAGGACTTCTCCTTTTGCGATGAATTTGTAAGGTGTGGGGGTGCTTATATGAACGTTCGTTTTTTCCAGGAGGGCGTCGGCCATTTGTCCGGAGATGGTGCGCTTCCAGATCAGTTCGTAGAGGCGTTGTTGGGGGGAGTCTGCGCCTGCGGATGGTTTGCCCATGTCTGTTGGACGTATGGCTTCGTGTGCTTCTTGGGCGGATTTGTTCTTGGTGGTGTATTTCCTGGGATGGGAATATTCTTTTCCGTAGCGTGAGGTGATTTGTGTTTGCGCCGCAGCGATGGCTTCTTCCGAGAGGTTGACGCTGTCGGTACGCATGTAAGTGATGTAGCCTTCTTCGTAGAGCTGTTGGGCCAGACGCATGGTGCGTGCTACGGAATAGCTCAATTTTCTCGATGCTTCTTGCTGTAGGGTGGAAGTGGTGAAGGGTGCTGCGGGACTTTTTTTGCTTGGTTTGATTTCGACTTGATCGATGGTGAATGTCCCGTTTGTACAAGCCTTTAAAAATGTTTCAGCGTCTTCTTTGGCGTCGAAATTTTTTTCCAATTGGGCCTTGAACGTTTGTTCTTTCGGGGAAAGGAATATGGCTGATACTTTGTAGAAGGATGTTGTCGAGAATTGTTTGATCTCTTCTTCTCTCTCTACGATCAGCCGTACGGCGACCGATTGTACGCGTCCGGCCGAAAGTCCCGTTTTGATCTTGCGCCAGAGCACGGGCGAAAGTTCAAAGCCTACCAAGCGATCCAATACGCGTCTTGCTTGCTGTGCGTCGACCAGATCGTAGTTGATGGAGCGGGGGTTTTCTACGGCTTGACGGATGGCTTTTTGGGTGATCTCGTGAAAGACGATTCGGCGGAGTTTTTCGTCAGGAATATTCAGCTCTTTGTATAGGTGCCATGAAATGGCTTCTCCCTCGCGGTCTTCATCGGTAGCGAGCCAAATGACTTCGGCTTTTTCGGCCAGGTTTTGGAGTTTTTTGACGACTTCTTTTTTTTCTTCGGGTACTATATAGGTGGGTTGAAAGTCATTTTCGATATCGATGCCCATTCCCTTTTCGGGCAGATCGGAAATGTGCCCGAAGCTCGATGCTACTTGAAAGTCTTTGCCCAGGTATCCTTGTATGGTTTTGGCTTTGGCGGGAGATTCGACGATGACCAGGTTTTTTGCCATTCTCTTGCTGATTTTTGCAAAAGTAGAATTTAAAATGAATCTTTTGTGTGAAGGGGCTTAGGCGGTGTGTCTACATTAGGACGCTTTTGAAGACTATGAGGTTTTTTATACCTCTATATAATTTGATTGGGGTATTGGAGTTGTGTGATTCTTTTCCTTTATTTTATATCAAGGGTAATATTTAGTAATGAAAAATATAATCTCATTTTATCTTATAAATAGTTAATTCTTAAAAACAGTAGAGACAATTGGTTATCAAACATATATATTAGGTAAATGGTGTAAAAACAGGGACAAAAAATGCAAGAAAAGAGTTAAATTAGCACAAAAG
>JARJDV010003532.1:0-36308 GCA_030264675.1 Anaulacaspis nigra
AACGAATTAAACTCGTATGTTGAGGTACCACTGTATTTAATTTTACATGTCGCTCCAATTTCAAATTAAAATAGTAAAGTGGAGCAGACTAAGTTTATTGTTAATTGATTTTTCTCATAAGCATATAGTTTGTGTTATTAAAATAATTGTCAACGCAAAACGATTGAAGAATGAGACAAATGCATCCACGCATAATGATCCATTCGTGCACGGCTTAATAGCTTATAGCATATATTACCGTATATTATCACAACTATCGATTATGCTATATAATGCATAATTTATACTACATAATGCATTTACCACATTAGAATACGTGGTACGACCCGCGAGCTTAGGGCAGGTATGTTGTGCAGGTCTGCTTTATTTAGCAAAGAAAATGAGGCAAAACAAAATTGCCGAAAAGTGATCCGAATAATCAAATCACTTTACACATCGAATATTATATGATCCATTCTCCATTCAAGTTTGTTTAGAGATCAGACATAATAAGCCCAACTCAACATTCTAATTGTTCTTGATATTTCCATAATAATTGTCAATAATTGTAATTTCTTAATTAATTTATCAGAAAATTCTTGTATATAGAATCCATATCAACTCTTAGTATATTAGTATATTTAAGATAATTCGATTTCTTACATTAATTGCACACCCTTACGGCAAAACGGTCGTGCGTGCACTTACCCTATTAAACTTATATGTTATAACTTGTTAATACTTGTTATACATTGCATTAGCTGAACCTTTGTTAGATTGTTATGATTACCTTATCCCTTGCTGGATTGGATCAATTACCAAATTAAAGTTTTAGATGGATGCTTCTCTTTTGAAAAATATCAAGTAAATTTGTTATTTCCATATGCAGTATCCACCTACCAATTACCACCACTACTAATATTTTTGCAAATGACGTCAATTGCAATCTGTATGAAGTTTACGCTACTATAAGATTTGCGTACAAATTATTGCCAATAAAACCAAGGAACAACATTGAAATATTAAATTACTTTGTTTATGACAATAAACTACGCTAATTTGAAAATTAATAAGAAAATATTTTCTGTTGTACAAATTATTCTGCCTTCGCGATTCCATCGATGCCTTTGATTTGATGATTCGGATCACATACGTATCGAATATTATACGATCCATTTAAGTTTGATTGTTATTTAATTACTTCTTCGTTGCCTGTGAAACATTTTAATAATGTCAATATTATTTAATGCATTTTATACAAAAACAACAACAAATTACAAATCAATTTTATGACTAGCACGCAGGTGGCGACTTATCCAATTTTCTGAAAATTGCTTAGCGGAACTAAGATAAATATTTTCCTACATTTTGAAAAACAATCTCATAATCTAAATTAAATATGTAATTTATTTATGTTATTATAAAAAAATTGCGTTAATAACAAAACCATCATTTCTGTAATAATATCCCTTTATTCCCAGTTTTATTAGTTTCCGACTGTATTTAAATTTTATTTATGCTAATAAATAGACAGAATTATAATGATTGCTGCAATAAAGGTACATATACGATTTTAAAAGTTTATCGATATGAAATTACTAAAGCCATTGAACCATAATTTTAAGATTGTCAATGAATTTATCAAGGTTTCTACTCGATTATTTCATATTGCAATCCCAACGTGTTTCCCAAACTTTGCACGATAATTTCTTATAACACGTTGGCTACTAAGTTGTTTTGTAAGACAATCTCCATAAGGCCCTGAATGGGCAACGGTAAAAATGTTATGGGAATGTAAATTAAATATTCAAACTAACATTTTCCCTCGTTTCCTTTTAATATTATATATGTAAAATGAATAAAGATTATTCTAAAATTACACACATTATTTTTGAAATTAGAGAATCCACCACAATTACAATTGCATTCAAGATCATTTCATCGTCCGTTTGACTACAAGAGGAACTATGATTTATATAACAAACTCAGCAACCTTTAATTATTTAAATGATTTTAATTGCCTGTTGCATTGAACTTTTATAATTGCAATAACTATGATAATAATGTCAATCAAACTGGACAAAGAATATATGAATCATCATTGAATTATAGACTAATTATTTGCAAAATGCATCTCGTAAGTGTGTCATATGAAATAATGGAACTAATTTTCCTACATTGTGAAAATTATTATTAACATCATTAACAATAGATGGCAAATGATAAAATTACAGAGATTGTAACAATGGTGACATTTCCATCAGCGCACGGCTTTAATTTTCTTGCAGTTGCAATAAATTTTTTATTGCTAAATTAAGCTATTATCTATGTTACAATTATAATAACATGAATGCACTTTTTATATACAGAGTGTTCTATTCAAAATAGTTTTAAAAACTATTCTCCCTATTACCAATTATATGCTTTATTTAAATTATTTAAAACTATAAAATTAATTATAAAACAAAATTATCACCTGCTATAAAATGTGTTTGTAGACGTGAGGCTTATCATAATAAAATCTTTTAATATATGGCACAGTTAGTAAGCTGAATGAAAGTGTAAATAAACTTTCATTTCATTTGAAATTTGTTGCAATGCTGTGCATTTTGCAAGTGCAACTTGTAGTTTCCACAATGAAAAACAAGGAAAGCATGAAAACATAAAAATTGAATGACATTTCCTGCGGTTGTCAAAACATTTCCTTTCTAATTCATTATTTTGTTATTGAAAGAATAACACGATAAGTGTTTGAATTTAATCAATTGTAATTTACTTTGCAGGAAAATTATAAATTACAAACTATTAATTGGAAACTTCATCCAGCACTCTGTACATTAATTATGTAATAATTAAAAAATAATTTTTATATCTAATCAGCAAGTACGTACTTGCGAGGTATTATATGAACAAATACCATAAATTCATAATAACGCAGTTAGCATAATTTAATATCGAGTGCATAGGAAACAAAAATCTCCTTATAGTTTTACGATACATATTCATATATCATTATTATTAAATCTTACTCTATTACCAATCAATATCTAGCATGATTAGCAAAAATTGCTGATAGGAAGGTTTTAAACGAGTCTGTTATCGGACCATTGTTTTATATCCAAATCATCATGAATGTTAAACACGGAAATAAAAAAGGTGAAATAATAAAGGACAATAAGTAACCTACCTTAACTTAAATACTCGACTATTCTATTGCAAATACATCTGATATACAAATGATGAAAGGAATGAAAGATTAAAATACAATACGTGAAAGAAAATGAAGTAATCAAGGATGTGAAATTTTCCTATCAAAATAAAACTGTTTGCAATGTTAATAAGATTATACTTATTTCTTATTTTTCTTCATTACCTCCCAAAACAGGAAAGCTGTTATACAATATTGATATTAACGACTAAAAATAAAAGCATTTCATGAAATGGGAATTAAATGAGTGCAATGTATGAGAAGTGGTATAATTGCATTGATTAACTACTGAAATGATTCGCGAAAATGTGCAATTGTTACGTTGATAACAGTCATTTTAACCATATCGATTGATGATTTGCGCTATCAGCTACAACAATGTTCAATTATACTATGAATAAATCATTGCAAAGTATTTTTGTGATATAATTTTACTTTGGATTATTGTTAGAAATAATTCTATCTGAATTGCTACAAAGAAACTAAAGAAATTAGTTACAATATTTAAGAAATAAAATTCAAACTTTCAGCAATTCAAGATATTTGAGCATTTATTATAACCAGCGAAATATTTATGTTAATATTTTATGCAGGCATAATTATCGCGTCGAAACTATTTTAATGAACATTTTCAGGATATTTGCTGCATTATTTTTTAATTGTGCGCGCAGTTTTCTCAAGTGTCTACTTTCTGTACGCAAAACAAAATTAAACGACAAATTAAAGACGTTTAACAATAAAACATTAGCGAACTAATTACTTGTCAAACAGGATAAATGAGTTGATAATTTTCGTAATTATTGGAATTACCTGGTTTAATCAATTTTTGTTATTATTTTTGTCTGACTCTTTTAAAGTTTCATTTATTTTCTTTAATCACCTGTAAAAAATCAACTAAATTCCCCGTAATTAGAAGCAATTCAACAGAATCAATAATAAATCCCTACCATAGTATAATTTGTAAAATTGACTTAAGACAATTATGTTTCTTTTACTCTTAGTGCAGGTTTTTTGCTCTTCACGATTGAATTATTTAAATTGGCAATGAAATCGCGCTGTCGTTAATTAATAAAATTTACCGACCGAATAATTTTACGTCAATGACTCATCGCTTGAGAAAATCCAAAACGAAACAAAAAATTGGGAAAAAGTAAACCGGAAATATGTGAAAATTAGAAAGACATTAACTGTTAATGATTTTTGAGTTTATTTTATTATTATTATTGTATATACTTGTTTATTTGTTAATTTCCATATAATAGTTGTTGAACTTAGCAGCCTGCAATATTTCAATGCCATTGTGCATTGCATTGCAACAAAATTATTGATTATTTATAAATTTTTTTGCATGCATACTCGCTACTTGCATTACGACATTTCCTTCATAATGCTCAAGTCCTTTATGAAATAATGCATTTTACTCTTGAATTAAAATCCAATCACATTTGAATTGTCGACAATTTTCCTTCTCCTAATTCTACAATTCATCGCAACATTCAACGCGATGCATCACGATGTTTCATAACACTTGTTAAGAGAGCATTGATATCAAGTATAAAATTTCGTGGGGAGAAAATTTCACCGGTAATCACTCATAACACGTTACAAACTTTCAGTTGTTCCGTTGAGTTTATACGCGCTGTACGTACAACTTTTTTTTTGTTTACAACTACATATCACAAATAGTTTAAGTACAGTGGCTTAAACTTAAGTCTTTCAATTCAATTAAATTGCGACACTCACTATTTGAATATATTTTAATTAGTAAATCTTCAATTAGGAAATACTATTCGAATGAAACAAAGAACGATTAATTCCCGGTACGTAAAGCAAGAAAGAAAAAATGATAAACTGTTTGAAAAGTTATTAGTCTAATAAGTGACGTTTGAATGACGTTATTGTTATCGTTGTATTGTGGATATTTTTGAAGCAATAGTATATAAGCGCATCTTCATGAATGAGCGCTTAGAAGTCGTTGAGTCGAACACGGTGACAATACACAACCTGCTCAAACCTTAATCACTGATCGCGTTCCGCAAGTGACTTAAATACCATTTTCAATTAATTTGAAAATTTGTTGCTATTTAACTTGTGAATTGTTTACGGAATTATTTCAACAATCATGACGGCCAAATGGAATCTAATCAATGTCTTCGTCGTCTTCTCTACAATAGTCTGGAACGTTGGAGGAAATCGACATCCAGAAACCGGTAAATACTTTTTTTGTTTTGTTTACAACTTGAATACTTTTTGAATTTTGAGACTTTTTCTGCTTAAATTAAAAGAGGAAGCTTAATATACAATTGCAAATCACGTACAATAAGAAATTTGCGCAAAATTTTCTCTCTTTTGTATTTTGTTCTGTTACAATTCTGTCGTTTGCTATTTTTTCCTATTATCTTATAGAAATGGAATTTTTGCAATAATGGAATAATTTAGCGCACCTTTAGGAATTCTATCGCATTTTTAGAAACTTCCAAAGCAAATCACATTTTATTTCCGCAACGCGCGGTTTAACTAATACGGTCATAAAGCAATAGCAAGGTTGCGCGCGCGCTTCTTCCAATTGTTTACGTATTACCGAGTTTTCTTACACCAATTCTTCTTTGGGCGAGTAAGACGCAATGTGCATAACCATAAAATTATACAAATTGCTCGAGTTATTCATGTGTTGTGCTAAAGCACTCAAGTGTAAATATTTTGTTTGTTGTTTATTCAATATTTGCAAACAATTATAGCTAAATTATTATAACTAACTGAATTATTGAATTTGACCTTTAAATTATAAATACGTATAATTGAAACAAAAATATGTTTACTTAATTTCCAAATTGTTAATAATTTGTCATTATATGTAAATCTAAAAAATTTTAGTTCGGTAATAATTGATAATTGAATAATAATCAATATTCCATTATAAAATTAATCTTGAAATTTTTAATGCCTATAATTATAATATGAATAAAATTTTTGCAATTATCGATAATTAACGACTAAACAACAAAACAAAAATAACATAAAATTAGCAAACGTGTAAAAACGTTCGAGTGTTGCGATAATAACTATAATAAAAGGACAATAAATAAAATTCATGGGAAACGCGCATAAATTTTCATCCTGAAATTGGGAAATTCATATATAATGTATTATTTATTATCTGATTGTCTTTTAATATAAATGTAGTTGCATGTTTACAGTCACATGCAGGTGTAATGTATGATAATAGCATCTGATTACAATTTTATCAGGATCTGACAATTATTTACGCTTCGCGTATTCACACTACGTAACTTATGAATTACTATAATAGACTATAATAACAAATAATCAAGTGTCATGTATTTTACAAAAAAAAATGCCGACAAGCTTACTCGCGTACTTTAATCTATTTCACACTTCCAAACTGTAAATTATAGACATACTATAATTTAAAAAATAGTTATGAAGGAACATTGTTCCAAAGGTTTGATCATACAAAGACAAGATATTGAACTAAGAAAAACTAATCAGATTAAACAAAATCGTTACACGATAAACTCATTTTAACTTCAACATTTGAAGAAAGATAATCCTAACCTCAAACATAAAAATGAGTACTAGTAAAGAGGCATATCTAATACATTGAGTAGTAATTTAAATAATTGCCAACCATAAATAATATGGAATAAATTTTCTACACACTTTGTGTATAAAAATAAGGGAAACAAAGTGTTTATTCAACCATAAGAAAACTGCTAATTGAAGTTGAACGTTGGGTCCTGTTGGGTGTCATGTGATATTTGCCAAAATACAAATTATTTTCGCATGGGCGAATGAACAGCCTCCCTTTTTCTGGTATTAGATACTCGAAATGCCCTTAAACGTAACCAACGTAACCCAATTTTCCATGTTGGGGCATTTTGAGTTTTTGCGCTCCTTTGTTTTTGAGATAGTAGTATAATAAATTTTGTCGGCTAAAGAGTTGGAATTAATTGCTTTTTTGTATAAAATGTGACAGTGTTTTGCATTTATTTACCGAAATATTCAATGGATATGAAACGTTGATCTTGTACATTTATTTAAATTACTAAAAAATGCCAAAATCGGAATATTCATAGATGATTTATTTAATTAATAAAAGAAAATATATAAAAAAAGTCTTACAGAGGTGAAAAAGAATGGTATATATAAATCTTCATCATTCTTGAAGGAAAGAAATTAATAACGAATAAACATTTGTAATTAACGCACATTTAATTTCGCACGCGTGCTAAGGAAACAGCAATAATTCATATTTCGTGTTGGTCGAAAGCTCATTTTATGTTTCTTATACTTATTTTCTTAAGTTTGAAATATGACAAATAATAATTTCAATTATATTACTAAACGTACTTTTTAAATTAAATATAAAAATTAAAATATTTAATTTTAGAGTAATGGAATCTTTACTCTAAATCTGACTTTTAATAATTGATATAGTATAAAGTTCAGTGAATAGCATTGATTTTCTTATACAGGAGTTCTAATTAAATTCAACGTCGGGATGTAGTTCTTTGAGTGAATTTTATAAAAAATAATCAATAAATGTAATTTAACTATTTTATAATTATGAATAACGCCATATTTCAATTAGGTGGAATTATAAGTTCAACTTTTAAAATTCAACTTCTAGATCGGATAAAAAGTAAAAAAAAATTTTTATTATATACATATTTTATTTGTAATTACTTTGGTTGAAAAGTGAAAAATGTTTACAACATATTCTATTAGAAATCAATCTGGAATGCCATCAATAATTTTCAAAATGAATAATGCAATAAACTGTAATTTATTGCTATTTTTGCGGACTATCAACATTCCATTTACACCTATCTTAGTGATTAATGATCTAGGCAATTTAAATTTACTTATTTAAACAATAAAATCATGTAATAACCTTCACAAATTCTTTTAAACAATGAATTTTAACAAATTCTTTATCGGACAATTCCAGCTTTGGAAAATCGATAATTTCAGTTGAAAAAAATGTACGCAGTACACAACGAGATATTCTAAATAATAAGAAAAAAATTTTTAATTAACATGCATAACACGACGTAAATTATAAAAGTTGCTCGAATTTTCCATTGCGCAACTGTGTATAACCCCTTAAATATTCTATTTTATTATACATAGACCTTATTAAATTTTTATTTGCACAACTTTCACACGAAACATAGTTAATTTCCCCGAATTCATTCGCGCCCTTGTGATTTACTTCTTCACCTCTACTTCTACCTCATATCCTTCCGCTTCTGTTGCTATTACACCAAACGCAACATTAAATTACGCATGCCGCTCCCAGTTTAGCAAACACATAGCTATAACACATGCATGCAAAGCATGGACGAACAAAAGAGCAAAACCAAAGGCAAAGCGCAAAGAGCAGGCGGAGGCGGCATTAAGTGCCCCATTCGCATTCGCCTCTCTTGTATAAGAGCGAAGGTGTGAGGAGTCAAAGAGGCGCGTGCTTCGAATTAATTAAAAACAACACCGCAAGGGGCACACAGCCAAACCTTGAAGGACTATGAATGTATCAATACACTACGTAGAACAATACCAACCCTCTAAATTTATTTGTTCAAGTATTTAGCCTTTTGATTTTCATCCCTTTTTACCTTTGTTATCGAATTATATTGTAGACTTGGATTTACGCAATCACGCAGATATTATTTGACTGTTAAATGAGGTGTTTCATAAACATTTGTGCGTTGAACAACGTAAATTCTTGTATGAACAAAACCAATTTAAATGGTCGGTTAATTTTGCATTCTCTGTCTCGACTTCTTTGTCACTTCATCCCTCTCGAAACTGCAAAGTGATATCAGTCACTCACAGCACAAGAGCATAGATACGCAAATGCACAACGGGGTTGTTGACGATGTGGCGGCGACAGCGGCGGCGGTGGCAGTGGCGACGGCGGTGAAGACGACATCGACGATGGCCCGATAGAATAACGTCCAAACTATCTCCTCAAGAACAATACGTCAACTATCGTTGTGTTTAATTGCTTTGGGAACTCTCCACATTCCCGACAACACCATCAGCGCCGCCGCCATCGACAACTGCCCCCGTCCACCGTCTCCCATCGAAAGATGGATGGATGGGGGGTATATACGATTAATTTCATTTCGAAATTAGTCACGGGAAATTGGAAATTAATCATTTTACACTATTATACGCTTCATGAATTTACCGAGTTCGGAGTTTCTAATTTCCTTATTGCACTTTATCAACTTGGCAATTATTGCCTGCATTTTCGAGCAATATTATCAATAGATGAGAGCACAGAGGCGCAGAGAGGCAAAAAGTGGTTGTTGAACAATGATTTTTATTTTTGGCAATCTGCCATATTTATTCATAACCCATTTATTTTTTGCCGAAATAACAACAAACAAAAGCGAACCCTGCTTTGAGTGCTGTGTGATTTATCATTCAATTACAGGCCACGCCGGCGCTGTGCACTTGTGCGGCAGGAAGCATTGTCCGAATTTGCTTTTCGGGTTGGTTTCTGCAGAGGGAGGAAATTCCCCTGACGCTGCCACTCAGCGACTATTTGCTCTCAATTTGACGGCACAAAGCGGCAATGATAGGGATGCGAATGCTTGGCGGTCAACAAAGGCGTAAGAGTTTTTGCAATTGCCGGTCCTGTTTCTTGTACTTTTGACCCGCAAGCAAGGTTCGCTCTTCCTTCGGGCCTTCTTTGTCCCTCAATCATCGCGAATAAAAGCACGCGTCAAAAACAAGCTGAAATCCTAATAAGTGTTTTGGCATTATCTTGAAGTGCTTTAAAGTAATAGTTGTTGATGGGCGTTTGGAGGCGGCGATAGAAGATAACAATGCAACACTGGAGAAGCTTAATAAACGCGAGATTCGAAATAAATCCACAAGTCCTGCTTGCGGCTTCATCAAAAAGACGTTAAATTCGTTATCTCGTAGGATTACAAACACCGCACCGCATTGCCGGCTAACGGCGGCAGCGGTAGCGGTGACGGCGGCGGCGGCAATTGTGGCGCTTGTACCGCCGCCACTGTTGGCACATTTACTGCTTAAGAATGTCCTCAACGTTCCAGTGACATTACATCATTCGTCTACGTTCCACTCTTTTATCGTTCAACGTCTTGTTTTTTATTAAGTCTTATTTTTTCGGCAATAAGAATTTCGCTCGGCAAAGAAACAGTTTAAGTACTCATGAATAGAAATAATTCTTATTTATCCAACTGGAAAGTATGATTGCTATTATAAATCTTAATTTTTATCTATTTTATTGATGGCACGAAGCAAAAACAAATATGTCACAAAATATTAAAACTGATAAAGGAAAATTACTACCGCAAACTTCACCTGCTGACGCTGATAAAAAGTTAAAAAAATATTAAAGTATAAAGGATGCAGATGAGAGCTCTTTCCCATTTTGACAGGAGTAATCTGCTTGTTTTAATCATCCTACGGGAAGTACTGAATATTCGTGGGAGAGAACCTCCGTGAAATAAAACTCCTCATCTTCCACGAAGTCAAAAGAGGAAAAGCGGGATAAAACCATGCACCTTCTGCTCTTGCGTTATATTGACTTGTTTTACTTCTTCCTCGCTACTCATTTTCTTTTTTTAAAACTCATTTCACGGAGTAGTAATTGCTTGCATTTGATGGCAATATTCTTTTTGATTGTTATGTCAATTTCAAATATTATATGTATTTCTCAAGATATCAAACAAAACAAAATTTGTGTTTACTTATTCCGGAAATGTAACAAGAGTATAATTTAAAGAAAATATTATTGGCACATTTCTTATCAACGAAACAAATAATAAATCATTGTTTTGGTAAGCACAGTCAGAAATTCCTTATCAATTTGTATGCCGCAAAACGTAGCGAATTTTTGAAATTTCTCACCACTCACTTCGATTTTTCAGATGTAAATTGCAAATTGCTTCTCAGCACTTTGGAATACATGCATATAAGTGGCAGCATAAATGTGATCGGCAATATTCCGGGAATACGAGAATGAAAGGGTCGCGCGCGCATACGCGTTGAATTATGTATGGGAACGTGTTGGAGTGTCTGTCCGCTGTTCCGCTCGTTTTCCCCTTTCCGTGTTTTTTCCTTCTATCTGTGCGCATCCTGAACGATCTCCCAACGGACTTGTTCCATTACATCCCGCATTTCCCCCAGCCAGAAGGACATATTACACACCTTGCAAAGAGACGGATCGTGTGAGCGGTGTTAAACTAAAGAAAACCAAGATGAAAGTTAAGGGTTATTCACGCGCTTGTTTTCATGTTTGCGCAGAAACCGGAAATCATGATACACGTATACTTAGGGATTTTACATTTTAGATCATTTTCTTAGTGTGCCTCTTAATTATTCAATTTCTTATTTAAACAAACTTATAAAAGTCCATACTTGTCGGAAAATGAGGAAGATGTAAATGTCATACATTTTTTAGTACAAATCCACAAAGACGACGCTTGAACAATATTCCTACCGTTTGCACGCTCCTGTAGGAGGAGTGGGATTGCGGGATGATTTGTTCAAAGTCGCACGACTAAGGACGAAAATCCTTACAAAGCAACAATACACTCTCCTCGTCGTGTTCTTTGTCTTTATCCTTTTCATTACGAGTTATCCCAATTTCTCCATCCATTTCTTCTTCTAGTGTACCTTTTAGTATGACATATGTTTCATCAATTCTTCTTCTGCCATTTTTTCGTTTTTTATTCGCCATTCTCGTGGAAAAAGCTCGAACATATTTGAAACAATTTATCCTTTTGCGCATTGTGAGAATATCCCACCTTATGGGAGCGTATATTATCTTGTCGTGTCCCTGATGGGTTTTATGTCTTCAGCCTTGACTTCCTACATTTGGGAATTCTTTCTTGATCTTATCCAATACGAAAAATTTTATTATAAAAATCCCGAAAGAAAGGTTATGTATGTTTGCAATAATGTTTATTAATTATAACGCATTAATGGCACTTAATATAAAAGTAACAAAGACCTTAACTCTTATGAATTATCCCAATTATTTATCAAATTCCTGGCTTAAGTTGTCGCTAAAATTATTATATTCAGGATCGCCAACCATTAATTCATCATCCCCTTCTTCAATTGGAAGAAATTTTGCTTCTTGAATTGGGATGGCTTTCAAAATCATATCGGTAGTAGTTTTTTCCGTTGATGGTTCAAAACTTGCAAGTTTTGTGATTGATTTCAGTATAATAGGATATTTTATTCCTGTTGTGGACTGAACGACTCTTTCTGTGGTTACTGGAATTGAAGGCATTTGAGTTGTTAAAGTTTTTATTGTAGTTTTCTTGCCACCAATTTCAAGTGCTTTCTTCTCGTCCTTTATAACTTTAGCACTAGTTTTTGTTGGCTTAGCAATTGTCGCTTTAATTTCTTTTACTCCTTTCTCCTCTTTAGACTCTGCCTCTTTAACGTTGTCTTCTTTGGCTTCTTCACTTGACTTCTCAAACAAATGTGCCTCTTTAGTATCCTCAAGAAGAGTGGCATTTGGTGCTTCTTGTCTTAACAACCCGCCTAATTGGTTAACCAAATTATTCAAAACGTAACCCCAGGTTGTGCCATGAGGTCGAACATTAACATTCACTTGGGTGATTTGTTTAAGCGTGTTTCTCATAGATTCGGTTTCGTGTGCGGTGACTGCGGGTTGATATGGTACTTGCTCGTTGCGCAAAAGTAAAGCGTCTAGCTTTTCACGAACATTCATTAATAATGACCGTGTCAGAACCGGTGCTAAATTATGATGACCTGCAATAGTATGATGATACGGTCCTGGATGTGGTGCAAAGCCGGGAGCGGGTAAAAGTGGTCGTCCTCGTGGACCATAAAGAGAAGGAGGTGCGAACACGTTGTGATGAGGATCATTCTCCATTATCGATGGATCCATTTGTCCTAAAATGGGCTCTCCTTCAGTATCAACATCCGTGTTGATGGGTTTCTGAAGACGTGGTTTTAACTTCCCAAACAAAGGCGGGAAAACATGCGCCGGAAAATTCGGCAATTTGATTTCCTTCGTTTTGGGAACAATCAATTTTTCCTCCTCTTCGTTCTTTTCTATTTTTTCACCTTCGTCAACACTGCGGATATTTCGACGGTCGTGGAATTTTATGGGCATGCCAATAGTCCGCGCCGTTTTCAAAATCAATTCCATGTCGCCATCTAACACACGGGCAAACAAATACAATATTCAATGTAAATTGGTGTGAAATGCTCTCGAAAATGAGTTTTGCGGTGTGCGGAAATTATTCAAATGGAAAATATTTAAATTTTATTGTAAATTTACCATCGACGTGCTCGCTGATTGTACAGTAGCATAGTTGTTGGGGGGCATCGTAGAACGACAAACCGCCAACGCCGCCCTCGCAGATTGTCGTACAGTACCAATCTTTTCCTGCAGGAGTTTTAAAGCGCTCTCCAGGGATTTTCGGCGCGCCACAAGCTCCCACTATAAGTAAACATCAGCTTCAGCATGTTTTTCTCGTCTTTATAGGAATGAGAATAATGCACAATCAAAACGTTTCTTGTGCCGCTCGCAAACAACTTACCAATGAGTAAAAAACAGACAAAATATACTTTGGCAACTCTCATTTTACACTAAAATTCGTCGATGTACCTATGATGTATGGCTATTACGATTCTTGGAAATGCTGTACTCGCTAATTGCAACGTCAATCACACTCTGCTAATTGTTAATTGCAAAGCGTTTATAAATTTTGTTGCTGTCGTCGCGCAGGAAATGCTGATTGAGCTCCCGATGCAAGCAGCCAACAACATTAGTCGTACAAATACAACTTTGGTTTATACTGACCCAGTCGATTGATTGCGCCACGAAACATATAATTGCAGAAATTATTCAACTATTCGAGGTGACGAATCGCAAACACAATCACAATTCTAATAAATTTGTGCTTGACATTCAAATTTCACTATACACTGCATACCTACTTAACACAATTAAAACAAAACTGAAATAATTGTCAAACTTTGGTTTGACTGTTTCAAGTCATGGATTATTCATGTATGCGGCATTTATTTCATTTCATAAAACATGGTTTGAAAAAGCAAACCTCTGTGACTTCATTGCCCAATTCAAAATTAAGGTAACAATTCAAATTATAAACTATGAAAACCTAATAATAACTAGTACGATGTGATGACTTATTCCTCCTGGGTATATTTTTTACCATATATCAAGTATGACAAGAAATTCAAAATTAAGTGTAGACAAAGAAACAGACTCAGTTCATGCTGCCAATATACGTAATCAAACAAGCGAAGAAAGTCAAACCCATGCACAAACAATACCTCAGACTAAAGATGATTATACACAAACAATTTCTCTCAAAAATATTGAAGTCGAACAAGTATCAAACAAACCTCAGTCCTCAGTTGAAGCAGAAGAAAGTAGTCACAAGTTGAAAGGTATCTTCATACCGTTATAAAAATTCAACAAATATTATGATACAACCGATCACTATTATGTTCCTATAATTACAAATTATACCTCCTATTTCAGGTGAATTCTGCGCAGGAAGTCGTCAGAGTCCAATCGATGTAACCCCGGACATCTTGACCACTGTTAACTACCCTGGTCTATATTGGGGAAAGGGTTTCTTTATGGAACCATTGACACAAGAAGTTATTGCTGATAGTCATTCAGGTATAATTATGACTTTAAAAATAATTTACTTCAATTATATAAATATTATTCATATTTTAGTGGTTTTGAGGTCCACATTTGCGGAAACTCCTTACATTGGCGGAGGACCTCTAAAGGAGTGCTATAAACTGCATAGCATCCATTTTCATTGGGCCACCACTGATGACAAGGGTAGTGAACACACACTTAATGGAAAGTCATACCCTATGGAGATGCATGTTGTTATGACAAAAGGAAATTTGACTTTAGACGAGGCCAGAAATACTCCAGACGGAATTACTGTCTTAGGGTACTTTATCGATGTAAGTATAATTTCTTATTCGGGTAGATTCCGTATCTTTTAATTTCTACTAATTATTTTTGAACAGATTCTTCCATATTCTGAAGAGCCGCGAACAGTCTGGAATCCCTTCGCAATCATGACGAAAACCCTGACCAGAATTCAATTTGTACACATGCCTCAATCTGTCATAAAATTCTTCGAAATGTCCAACTTAACGATTCTGTTCCACTTCAACTACATCACATATGAAGGTTCACTTACAACCGGCGCTTGCAACGAGGTCGTTACCTGGATAATCTCCCCAAAGATTCTGAAAATCTCAAGGGCACAAATGGAAGTCTTTCGTAACCTTCACTCAAGAAGTCTAATGGCAGAAGCTGAAAATTACCGAGACGTCCAACCATTGAATAATCGACAAGTATTCTTTGTTAAGGATAGACCACATGGCCTATGACCCCATGAAAGCTCTTCCATGTAGTCTGTTGATTTGTTCCTGAATACCCAAATAAATTAACTTTAAAGCAAGTATAATAAACTTATTTGCAATAAAAATGTATTTTTATTTATTTGACTCTATTATGCAGTAGAAAAAGACGTGTAATACAGCGTTCTTAATTTCGAAGTAACTTGATACTCCAATAATCTTAGATTTATGTTGTAATAGCATTATCGGCGTCCCTTTTTACCTTTACCTTTACCTGTGCCACCACTAGCAGCAGGAGCATTTTGTTCACCACCTGGTTTCATTTGACGTGTTTTCAATTTAGGAATCATATCACATAAATGTACCATGATGCTTTCACGAGTTGGGAATTCATTACAGTATAAGCTGCCATCCTCATTTCGTAATTGAACGCGAATACGTCCTCTGTGTAGTAATTCTTTGCTTGGTTCTCTGCTATATAACTTATTCTCAACACCAACTTTGAGATTGGCTGCAACAAGAACATCTCGGATCTCCTGATGGGTAGGATTCTCAACACATTTGTCTTTAGCTATTCGACGGCCTTGTTGTAAAGTTTTCTTCTTATTAATATATGCCGGGTAAATACAGACCCATCTAGAAAAACAAGCCCATATGGCACCTGGCTAAATGGATTTATAATAATGAAAGACTTACCTTTCAAAATCACTATGCAACTTCTCTGGAGAAAAAGACAACCGCACTGTACTTGCCCCGGCCATCTTTATACTGCTAATAAATGCTTTTTAATGCTTATTAATTTCATTAAAATTAACAAACCAAAAAACACATCATCACATTACCATATGATGCATATGATAAATTTCTTGGTATTCTAGGTTAAGATCGACCAAGGATTGGCTACCGACTACATATGACTATAGGCAAAATGGAATCCATCAAATGTAAGTTCTGAACGTTACTATATGCAACCTTTTGTACTTACATTTAAATTATCAACTTTAATAATTCTAAATTATTAAATCCTTGAAATTGGATCATTTGATCGAGATTTTTCAATTGATAACATATGCAAAGAGATTTAAATAGATAATTTATAGGTATTTATTACAGTTTAGATATATTTTATGTATTAAAAAGCTCTACTGCCAGTTCCTCTATTTTTTTGTTTCATTTGAAATGTGGAGGTCAAAATTGTTTCTTCTGTCTTGAATTCAAAGTCCTCATGAGCTCGTATAGAATATGGGATATTGCAGATCCAATTAGATCTAAAAGTTGTAAGCAATGGTTTAACCAATTCAGCTTTGTATTTGCGCCACTTCCTTTGCTTAACAAATTTCTGAAATACAGCTTCGGTCGTTGGTAAACTTCTGAGAATATATTGCTTTACACGTAACCATAGATTATCTATACCAACGAGGATAGAAAATGGTATTAGTAAGCATATTAAATTCTCATTGGCTACAATTCGACGTCGAGACATTGGTTCTCCCACAGAAAAACAACCCTTTCGTCTAAATGTGCAAATCTAAAAGATTAATTAATATTGTTTTTTAGCATTTCTTGTTTAAATAATCATACTTTCATAAACACTATTTCGACGGTACTGATATCTCCACGACTTAATAAATAATTCAAAGTTTCAATTTGATCTTCATCAGTTGTACTATCGCGTTGGCTTACTGAAGTTGTTTTACGCAAATTGTGGAAAGAATAAGCGCTGTATTAATAATTCCAATTAAAAGAATATATAAAACAGTTATTATGAAATCATACCCTTTCGAGAAAACACTTGGGTTTACGGAACGTCTACGTTCCTCTGGAGAATCTAATAAATTATACTTCGTACCACCCATACGAGTCTCGATTTTCTCAACGAACAAGTCCTCAATTAAATCGCAGCTTCCTTTTACTACAAAGTATACGAAATTCTTGCGGCCATATCCATCACCCAAGACAGTGTCAAATTTTTTGAAATATTTCACGGTTGACTCCAAGCAGCATTGCCCAATTGCAGTTTTACTGCAATTTTTAAAATAATCAAATGTACTCATTAGGTGCGATATATCAGCCCATTCAGCGACCACAGTATCCTTGAGAACCAATTCGAATGATTCGCGTGAAATCATAAAGAGTTCGACGGGTGCTACAAACAATTAAGATAACCAGTTTTTACATGATTGTAAAAATAGTCAAGTAACATACTGCAAGAAACAATCGTTTCTGTTCTCGGTAGATCGTACGCGACACTTATTTCCCCAAAAGGTTCACCACTAACCATCTTCCTAATGACAATGCGTTCGGTTTCATTCAGAAACGCATCATACTTTTCCTCGACGATCATCAGTTCTCCGCTTATGACGAAAAAGATTCCTGTTGCGTAATGATTCTCTCTCACGATAACTCGATCTGGTCCAAAGTAGCAATAACGTACTACATCAGCAATCAATGCTCTTACCGTGTCTGGATATTTACGAAAACATTTAAATGTATCAATAATTTTATTGATTTGCGATATGTGTTCGGCATTGCGTTCTTCTGGAGGTATCATCAGAACAGCCCTTTGCTGGAATAAAATTTTGTTCGGTCGATATTTAATTAAATAAAACTTAGTTTCGTACGTTAAATGTGAGCTGAGATTTCATAGCTTTCCGTAGAAGGTAAAACCTGGAACCATGTGTTTTAGATTCGTACAATTCGCATAACCATGCTCCATTTTCTATTACACGTCGTATCAGCGCGCGAAATCGGTTTCTCGGCGATAGACATTTTTGCTTCGAGTTGTCGGTACTACTTTTCTTTATTTTGTTAAGATTATTCATGTTGAAGATTGAATTATATACAGTATAATATAAATATAGTTATTATATAATATATTTATAGGTAAAATAATATATTTATAACTTTTTTTATTACTGCGCGTTTGTAGATAAGCACGACCGCAAAATCGGCACGTGATTAAATATATGACATTGCTTTCATATAAAGTCAATAATCTGAAAAGCCTGCATTGTTTATTTATTGTTTATTAAAATATAGCAAGCTACAAATCATTTATAACCCATAATCATTATTCACAAATAACAGAATTATCAACTAATCAAAATGATTATTATCGAATATCAGAAGCAATTATCCAATTAAGACGAAATTATTTGTAGTTACAGCACTCTACGTGCATTCCACATGTAAACGTGTAATTTTAAACCTCTTTTCGTATTTGCAATTTCAAAGTTGATTGTTCAGAATAAGACATTCTAAAATGTTGAAAATATTTTCTATGAACATAAAGAATATTAAATTTATAAACATTTACATATATATTGGATTTTATTAGTAAAAATGAACTTTTAATTAACACTATTGATGCTTTTCAGATTTTACAAATGCCACTAAACGCTCATTCAAGGGTTGCACTGGTCTAAAGTTATCTCCGAAACCGTTAGCACCCGTTGAAACTGAGCGAAATTTTTCGATTTGTTTCTTTGCAATCGCTAAAGTATATGGGCTAACAATCCATATAACACTTTCATAACACGGGGGAGTTGTTAATGAACCGGAGTATGTAACATAATCGGTGGTTATTTTATCAACAAGTGAGTCCAGTCGAAACAGATTGTTTAATTCAAATGGTACTTCGTGTTCGTTTAATGTTGTATCCGATCCAGTAAACATTGTTGTTATAGCATCATTACATTTATCATCGTTGATCTATGACAAAATAAATATAATAAATCCGAATTCTCAATTATGAACATGTATGCAAACGCACCTCAAAAATATATGCCACAACACAAAGTCCTTTATCCTGTTGGACTGCATTACTAAAATTCAAATCACTGCGGTAATGAACAACGTGCATTTCCATTGGATAACTTTTCTTGTTTATCGTGTGCTCAGAACCTTTGTGCTCTGAATTTGACCAGTGAAAATGCAGAGATTTAAATGCATACGGTTTTTGAAGTGGTCCACCCTGTATAAATGGAATTTTGGGTTTTTTATAACCAGCATCCAATTGCACTACAACGTAATATCCTATATATTTCATTACATGTATCCCTAAATTATTTACATGTGTTATGAGTATTGGTTAAACTCATCTTGTCAGGCAATTGATCATAGTTGGTCCATTTTAATTCAGGTAGCGCTGAAATCTTCAGCGACTGCAAATCTATATTAACCGGGGACTGGTGTTTTCCACCACACTTTGGAAATATTTTTGGCCAATGTGATGGACCTGTAATCAACATAACACACCGATCTATATAAAGTACACATATTTTATGTACTACCAAAAGGTCCACCTCCATAAGCAAACTCTTTCTTATGACTTTTTTGTGATTTTCCGAGAAGATTATCCCTGTCGATAAACAAATTCGGTCGAACATCGTACATGCCATTAGCAATTCCATCTGCATAAGATTTCAAATTAATAATGTAAACGTTAGCATGGGAAATGAATCAATAGTTCCACCTTTCTTGTTTGCGCACTCAACATGCGACGCGTTGTTTTCATGCGAATGACTAGAGAACGTTGCCAATGGAAAATTGATGAGTAAAACTATATACGATAAACATAGTATTGGCGTTATCATGTAGAAAATGTGTATAACATCAGCTGCGTCGATATCTCACACATGTTTGCCATTTTGCCATGTATAACACGTCAGATAATGACAGAAATTTATTTAATATTTAAAGACAGTTAACAGGGCTTTGACACGCCACTGAGAAATAGCCTCGTAGTAAAAAAGATCATGATGTTTAATTGGCTTATCATTTATTTCACAAGAGTTAGCTAATGATGATTATCTATGCTAGCTGTAAATATTTAATCATAGTGATTACTATAATAAAAAGGGATTCAATTGAAGCACATGTTCTTTATTCAGGTCAGAACAAAGAACAAGGAGGAATCATTATAAATATGAAACATGCATAAATGTGCCATTTTATGTGGCGCATTGTATGAAGATTATTGATTGATATTGCGTAATGCGCAAACTCCTTGAAGACTATAAAAGCATGGCACGTTCTCTAAACTCCCCATTTATTCTCTTGCAACAGCAAGAGCTTGTTATATTTGGATACAACTTTGACTGTTTCGTAAAGTATAACTATGGTAAGCGTATTATTTCTTTGCTTAATTATTTTAAGTTAATAAATATCTTATAAAATTTCTAGCGTGAATGTATCTCAGTCCATGTGGGCCAAGCTGGCGTCCAAATTGGAAATGCCTGCTGGGAATTGTATTGCCTTGAACATGGCATCCAGCCCGATGGACAGATGCCTTCTGATAAAACCATCGGCGGCGGTGATGATAGCTTCAATACGTTTTTCAGCGAAACTGGGGCCGGAAAACATGTTCCAAGAGCTGTTTTCGTTGACTTAGAGCCTACGGTGGTTGATGAAGTGCGCACTGGCACTTATAGGCAACTCTTTCACCCGGAGCAATTGATTACTGGAAAAGAAGATGCTGCTAATAATTATGCTCGAGGCCATTACACAATTGGTAAAGAGATAGTTGATTTGGTATTGGATCGCATTCGCAAGCTGTCCGACCGATGCTCTGGATTGCAAGGATTTTTGATCTTTCACTCGTTTGGTGGAGGAACCGGTTCCGGATTTACATCGCTTTTGATGGAGAGGCTCTCAGTTGACTTTGGAAAGAAATCCAAGCTCGAATTTGCGATTTATCCAGCACCGCAAGTATCTACGGCAGTTGTAGAACCATACAACTCAATCCTTACGACTCATACAACTCTGGAGCATTCTGATTGTGCTTTCATGGTCGATAACGAAGCGATTTACGATATCTGCAGAAGGAATTTGGATATTGAGCGACCTACTTATACGAATTTGAATAGATTGATTGGTCAGATTGTTTCGTCAATCACGGCATCGTTGCGATTTGATGGTGCACTTAATGTGGATTTAACTGAATTCCAAACGAATTTAGTACCATATCCAAGAATTCATTTTCCTTTGGTGACATATGCGCCAGTTATTTCTGCGGAGAAGGCGTATCACGAGCAATTATCGGTTGGCGAGATAACAAATGCCTGTTTTGAACCAGCCAATCAGATGGTCAAATGTGATCCGCGACATGGAAAATATATGGCTTGCTGTATGCTATACCGAGGAGATGTAGTTCCGAAAGATGTGAATGCAGCAATCGCTACTATCAAAACGAAGAGAGCAATCCAATTTGTTGATTGGTGTCCAACTGGGTTTAAGGTGGGAATTAACTATCAACCTCCAACTGTAGTTCCTGGAGGAGATTTGGCAAAGGTGCAAAGGGCTGTATGTATGTTGAGTAATACTACTGCCATTGCTGAAGCTTGGGCGCGTTTAGATCACAAATTTGACCTTATGTACGCCAAACGAGCTTTTGTACATTGGTATGTAGGAGAAGGCATGGAAGAAGGAGAATTTTCCGAGGCACGTGAAGATTTGGCAGCTTTAGAAAAGGATTACGAAGAAGTTGGCATGGATTCTGGCGATGGCGAAGGTGAAGGTGCCGATGAATATTAAATTTTGAACCAAAATATAATAAAAATAATAACCCTTTATATTTCAAACACTTATTTGTCTAATTCTGAATGCAAATCTAAATACATGTGTCATTATACTAAAATGGCTATAAATAAATAAATATAAAATTTACAAAACTTTTGAACAAGTAAAAGAGAAAGTAGCACCCTCTTTAATTTTAAGATACACTTGAACTGGAATTAACTGCAGTTGATAGGTTACCTTAATGTTATTGTTTACTTCCTAAAATTTAAATCATACTGATCTTATTACAATGGAAACACATAAAGAAGAAACCGATTCTAGTTTAGATACCATTTTTAAAAAGTATGGCATTAAAAGGCACACCAATTTAGAAGGTACCTCAGCTCTTCCAAAAATAACCAAGGTAAATTCAGACATTGTTTTGCTCTCCGACAATGATGAAACTATTGATGAAGTTATATTAGCAAATCAAAATTATAATAATGATTTGGCTTTATCAAAACAAAGACCGAAATCTAATTTTGATCTATCGGACAGCGATGATAACACTGACTTACCACCCAGCAATTTTGATAAGTTTGATGCATTACTTTATTCTGAAATAAAATACAAAGTAACATCTAAGACAAACACATCAAAATCACCATTAAGACAAAGATCAACAAGTTCAAAACAACTAGAAAAGGAATTGAAACGACGGATATCTGATGAAAAAAAACAAGCTGCTACAATAAAGAAACAAGAAACAATAAAAAATAAACAAATTAAAAAAGTTTTGAGTCTTCAAAATAAACAACTTAAACCTGAGGAATCTATTAAGGTAAGTGCTAACAACAATATATGAATAACTACATAATTTATTTATTCATGACCTTAGTTTGTAACTGCAATATTGGACAAAGAAATAACTAACAACACAAGTGACTCAATATGCAATAAACTAAAAGAATTGGGTAGCAATTATGAAATAAAATCCACACTTATACCAAACTCAATAACATGGATCAGAAAGAAAGAAAATGTTTACATAGACGATTCAACTAATGAATTAACCACTGTTCCTTCAACGCAGGAAGAAAATGATCTATTAGTAATACTTACAGCTGACAAAGTGATTGAACTTGCGACTGATGAAGGCATAGTCACATATTTTAAAAATCTACAAAAAGTTGCATGTGGCAAGAGAATCTCATTAGGCGCAATTGGGCTTGAGGAGGCCCTAAAAACATTAAAACATAAGAAGAGAAAGAGTGAGCTTTTGAGCCGGGAAAATGTTCTGAAACAGTTAACGCTCATCCAAATATATTGCAACTGTTCCTATAGAAATTTAAGTAATACGGAGGAATTATCTGATATGATTTATCAATTTACGAAAGCAATTGCTCAACGACCATATAAGTAAGGATACAACACACTGAGTTCAATAATATATCAACTAAAATATCTTTTCCAGATTGGAGCAACATGAAAAACACGCTCAAGCGTCTTGGTATATGAAAGGCGATAATAAAGATTGTGTTAAAGTTGATAAGAAAGGAAATGGCCTGAAGCGATTATGGCAGCAACAAATCACTTCTTTCCCTTTAACGCGTCTTGAAACAGCCGAATCAATAATCACACTATTTCCCAGTGTAAAAAGTTTATTTACGGTAAAAGATATTTACGCCGTTGTAAAGGACTCTGCATTATAATACAATTTATAAATTATTTCCTTCAGGCGTATGATGGGCTGGCAACAACTCGGGAAAAGGAACAACTCCTAGCTGATATCGCCATTCGGCGACATGCCGGTCCAGTCTCTTCCAGTCGACGAATTGGACCGGAATTAAGTAAAAAAATATACGTTTTCTACAACTCTCTTGATGGCGAGGCAAGCCTTGGATCTTCTTCGAGTTTCAATTAGTTCAACAATAAAAACGTAATAATTAATATTACTTCAAAGGTTTGAAGCAAACAATTGACATATATTCAACGGATGCAACGATGAAATTATTTATGCAGATTGATTAACTTCATCCGCAAGTTCGGCGTCCTCACCCAAATCCTCGATCGCTTGTTTAATTTTATTTGCGACAATAGTAGAAGTTGTCGCTTCCGTTCGGTAACTTCCTATCTCAGTTTTAAAGCTCGTTGAGGCTGAATTAGCAGTATCAATCATCTTCTTTGTAACTAATTCCGTGTCAAGATCAATATGCATCGGTATATCATGAACTGCATGCATTTTACTCAGTGCCTGCCTTTTTACCTCCTCGCTAGCCTTAGATAGGATAATTTTTGTGTACTTCACGGGCTGCATTGACGTTTTCGATGGTGGAGAAGGTCGCTTAAGCCCTGCCTTTTGCATTGACTGGGCATTCGTAAAATGTTGTTTATTCAAGAATAGAAACTTGCCATTACTTGTCTTGATAATGTTAGAAGCAATGGCGGGTGGTGTTGCCGGTATATCGCTCGGTTGAATCGTGTTATTTGCCAGCATTTGATTATCGTCTGCGAATATAATTGGCAAATCCATAATATCTTGTGATGTTAGATTCGTAGGCGGCGGCAAGGATTGAGTTTGAATATAGGATGCCACCTTTTTTATCGGTTTTGGTCGATTTCCTTGCAGTTGTTTCTTGCAACTAATAAACTTTGCTGCAAAATTAATGCAAATATGAAATGACTGCCTTCATTGTGTATTTAGTACGTACTTGTACGCGGTGCAGATAGCGTGCCAGACGATCCTGAAGGTCCTGGCATTGATGATGTTCCCCCGCCAGGGACAAACTGTCTAGTGAGCAACTTCGTCAATGCTGAACTACCCACGGCACCCGTTGACCGCATGGACTGACCGGTGACTGCTTTAAAACGTCCATCAGGCATTAAAACCATATTAGCACTTGAAGGGAAGTTCTGGTTGGCCATTTGGGCAATTTTATGCATGTCTAGAGGAGTTAGGAAAAAGTTTAAGGAATGAGTGCGCTAACTACAGGATCTTTCTTTCCTACCTTTAATTTGTTTTGATGGATTGGGTGGAATGGTACGCACTCCACCGGTTTGCAATCCTTTGGACATGCCTATTCCCGATCCTGGATACAAGCCCATTGCTTGTAATTTCGCTAAAGACACAACTTTATATCGCATATGACAAACGTCGAAAGGTAAAAGCCATGAAAGACATACCGTTTGTTGTAATTGTTGGTGAAGCAGTTGTAATGTCAGATGTATTGTTATTGCCTTTTAATGTGGGAGTATGAATAGACGTATTTTCGGATTTTTCAATTGGTGTTATGGTATTTAAATTAGGAGTTTGATTAATACCTTGTTGCATAGCTTGCCATTTGGCCTCGATTTTTGACTTGCTCTTCGAGCCAGGAGGACGACCGACTGCAAGGGATGTTTTGTTACCTCTCTTGGTTTTAAAAGGTGTGCTTAATAGATGGGAATTAATAATACCTGGCCGACCAATACGTGGCGTGGGGGACGGGGGCTCGCTGTCCAGAGAACTGCCATTCGAATTATGACGTTTACGCTCCATTTTTGGACGTTTAATTTCAGGTTGGGCACCAGCTATTTGTCGGATTTGTGGTGGATAAGGGGACAGTAATAGGCCACTAACAAATTCCACAATTTCGTCAACAATGGCACGATCAGCAAGCGACTGAGTAATGCCTTCTCTGCGTTTCACTTTCGTGGATACGCGTAAATAATCATCAGCTCCACCTACAACCAGTAACCCCGTTTCAACTCGCATCCGTTCACGGATATCTTCCATATTTTCGCGACTGCAAAATAAAATAAATAAATATACGTATGTTACCATGGTAATATCACTTACTAAACCGTAGCTGCGTGCTGGCCAATAACAAACAACACAGGCGATTGCAGCTCCAACAAATTATCTTCCTGGTCTCCGCGCATTCCTTCCAACGTGTAAATGGAAAATCCTAAACTGATCGTGCATAACACTGACTCGACTTGGGCTACTTGCAATGCCAGTGCCGCGCCGGAGTTGAATCCTATTACGATAATCGGTTTATTGGGATATTCAGACTTCACTTCTTGTATACGTGATCTTGTTGACGCTAACATTTGATCAACGCAGCTCATCATGGTCATTTTTTTACCATACATACTATTGTTATGTACGGTTACCACTGTCGCAATATTGCCAAGCAAATTAACCCAACGATTGAACCGTTTAGAGTGGATATTCATAGCCATCGTAGTAGCACTGGGTACCACCACAATTATAGGATTCCCAGGGAGTTTTTTAGTTTTTTCTTGCGCCAGACTGGTAGCCACAGGATCCCAAGCACGTTTCAGTAATTGATTCAAACTCTCCGGACTGAGCGCACCGTATTTATTAGCAGCAGACTGACTACTCATGACTTTATCAAAACAGTGTGGCGCTTTATAACGTAATGTCTAAAAAAATATATATTAAAGTTGTAAAACTGCAGAGAACAGAATGTACTATACCTGTAATATATCTAAATATGCAGACAAATATGGCGCAGTTAAAAAATCAATCATTACTGAGTGAAGCCATTGTACCAACTTTAAATCCCAAGCAAATTTAGACATCATCATTCTGTAACGTTTTACAGATTTTTCCACCACTGTACGCCGCAGAACAGCTTCATTTTGTCGTTCTGCATATGCTAAGCGTGCCATTCTGTCTGAATTTAAAATTCCTACCATGTTATTAAACATAGTATGTTGAATATTTGACCAATTCATTCTACAAATAAGATTCTTAAGTCTAAAATATAAAATTGAATCATAATACATACTTTGGGACTTTCTCTTCCCACTCATCATCTTCTGGATTATCCCGTATTCCATGGATATGCCTATCACATTCATCCATGAGTCTTCTAGCTTTATTGGTGTCATAGCCAACTGGAGCATCAGCTGGTATTGTTTCAACATCAACTATAGCTTCATTTAAAGCCCTCTTTTTCTTTTTTTTATCAGGTTGACCTATGAACAGTGTCTTTGTCGGACGCAGAAAATTTGCGTCAGGTCTCCAATTATATGGCCTTGCATAACAGTGCTCCAGCAAGATGCTCTTGAGATTCATTGAATTTTCATTGTAATGTAATTTACTTAATTGTGAGCCGTCATTATAAGCGGTTCGCATTAACTCTGAGGGTCTCGTATGCGAAGGCTGGCTTAACAATGAGTCCAAAATGCAGCGCTGAGACATATTGTTCTAAAAATAGTGGCTATTTACGATATTTGTAGAATACAATACAACCTCACCTTCTCACGAAACTGTTGCTGGGGATCAACGTTTTCAACCGCCTTGACCATGTTTGCAAGCATTTGACTATTTGGCGTAAACTACAATCGTTCGAGAAGATTGATTGTTGCGGTATTGTTTTTGATTATGATATTGTTTGTTTATCATTTTCATGAACTTCTTGATACGCTCAATACGCGTTATTTTAACACACGGAGCAATATCAAGGTGTGTATGTTTTGGTAAGATTCGGTTTCGACAGTTTTAGTTACGACAAAGAACGTTGGGGCCACCACTTATAAAGTAACTTTATTAAAATATTAAGTAGTTCTTATTTATTTTCAAATACAATTCATGAAGAAATATAACTATCTTTAATAATACGTGTGTTAAAGGCGTGAAAATTATAATTCTTGCAAATGCGCTTGTATTTCATCTACTCCTTCATCCATTGTACCGTGTAGCAAAGTGAGAACTGAATAAATATTTTGCACCACCTATAACATAATAGATTTTTTAACGCAACAACCAATAAAAGCTATAACTAATTAATTACATCACCAACAATTGCAAGATTCATTGGTCCATATCCATCCCTATCCAAATACAAATAGTTATTTCCACTCATTATCATAAATGCCAAGCATTTACATGATGAATTATCCAAATGATACCATTCTGAAGAGTAAAATGCCATAGGTATTTCTGAAGACTAGGAACATATTTTAGTATTATAAATAAAAATTATGATGATTTTCACTACTTCATCAAGAAGACGTTGTCCGGCATAACACGGGATAGCAAGGCTGATTAACCATCCTCCAGCATGAATTAATGGTTTAATATTTGGGTCTAACAGAAACTGAACTCCAATCAGACTGAGAATGATCGATACAAGAAGTTGATGGTACAACATTAAGCTTCCCCAACACTGATTAAGCGTTTTACACATTCTACAAAACACAATTGAATTAACGAAATTGTTAACGTATCGACAATCATTAAAAAAGAATCTACTTTATTATTTTAACATGATATTCAACCAAATACTTAATGCGTCCACGTGCTAAATCCGGCCTTGACCCAAGTTTCAAACTCTCTTCTTTCAAATGTATGATTTTTGCCGTATATACTTCACACGAGCCATAAATAAAAGCCATTATTATAACACCAGAATTCAAGAAAAACATCAATGATAAATACTCTAGAATAAGCATTATCACAAAATTTATATCCACATTTTCAGTGTCCATCTTAATAGGATATCGACCAGGCATTAAAAACCCACAATCACGAGTGTCGTGAATATCCATTTTTAAGCATTCTTCACGTTCAAGAAGGCCCAACAAGCAAGAGCCAGTGGATCCAACTATACCGTAAAAATAAAAGAAATGACTGAAACGATTCGCATTCTTATTCATCTCATCAATTCTTGGTGGCTTGCCGAATTTGCTAAAATCACCAAGGTCTTCAAGAAATTCATCAATTTCAGCTCGATGAACCAGCATTGCATAAATCGTATAAAAGACAACTACATTAACAAGGAATGTGATGATATCTTCAATGAAGTCAAGTAATATCAAATGGTGTGGATCTAAAATGAAATTGTTATTAAATTAATTCTTCAATTCAACAAAGAAAGACTTTTGATAGAATAAATCATGTGACTTATAGTGGCTTCCAAAGTAACGCAAAAGAATAATAAAACCACAGTTGCTTTTAGGATGAAAAGAGGTGTCTTCATAGATTGTTCCGGTTTGGGCCAGAGTTGATGATAACGAAGAATGTTTAATGGTGTTTCAAGTATATTTATATCATTTGCACTTTTAAACATGTTTGATCAAATGAAACAATTCTGATTTAATCGTTTAAGACTTTCAAGATGTTAAATGAAGTAATAAGATTGTTAGATATAATCAGTTTTTTATAGGGAAAATCATTCTGAAAATAATGAAGAAAATAACAAGGTAAATTGTTTATTTCCATTTCGAGAAATTAATACTGCAATTCGATAAATCAAAGTAAAGAAGTCTTTAATTAAAATAATAGCCAATAATAACAAACAAAGTCTGAAATAACATTAAATAGTAGCTTACTATAAAAAAGCAAAAAGCAACTAGACATAATTATGTATGTTAATTAGAATTTTAAAACAAGTAAAAATCTACTAGACATTAGTTATTTTAATTAGAATTTTTATAAAACGTGTTAAACAAGAATTCGGAAGGAATTAGACGGTGAAAAACTTAGTTTTTCAGCTATTTCTACCAAAACATAAAATTGTTTGTCCAAATAAATATGTACAAATATTTATTGATTTCATGGTCTTCAAGTTGTCTTCTTACGTCATCTTCATATTGCACAAAATCTGTAGTAGTATGGAAATCAGACATGAGCAACTTCCGCACTTCATCAATAACCGAGACCACCAAAATACGGCAGTTGAATGCTAGCAACACACAAAACACTACACGTCAATAATTAACGCTCAGGCTCCGTGAGTAATAATTAGGTACTTGGTATAAACTGATAAACTAACATTTGCAATTGCAATAAACTTTAAGTGCGGAACTGTTTAAAGGCACGTGCCAAACTGCAAGCAAAGTTTACAACACCAGTGAAATCTCGGATACAAACAATTAAATGAAATGAATTTGTGTCAAAATTAAACATTTGAAAAGTTTGACAATAGAAATCAAACAATTCCATGTACATCAAAATTATATGTGTTTAAGAAACAATAAAAATAAAACATATCAAAATTATTTGTGTAATTGTGTAAAAATTTAATTCCAAGTTTTAAAAATGGAAATGGATTCAATAAAAGTCGAGATCGTGGATACAATGGAAGTATTAAAATCACAACAGGTAAATTTTTTTACAAAGTTGCATCTTTAGTAATTAAATGAAATTACAACATCTAAAAATGCAAATTAACAAACACGTTTCATTGATGCAAGGTCAATGTCAATGTTATTATACTCAGTTAATAATTTTATTACTAAATATTCATTTATAAAAATAATCTATCATGGCTTATCGCCTTAAATATTTAAGTCATATTGTTGCTTTATTTATTTAAAAAGTTTCTATATTAGTTTACAAAACACACCATCAACACATATTAAAACAAATAATGTCATAAATATAAAGTTATTAATATCTTTATTACTAAGTAAGTTATTATAGACTTTGAACGCTAAACGAGCTTATCCCGAAAACATTTCTTCATATTTACAATATTGTTGCTTAAGATTACTAAGAAAGATCTATAAATGCGTCAGAAAGATCCAATCAACACTAAATTTTTATCTATTATTAACGATATATTTATTTGTTAACATAAAGCGCAAAAAAGTTATAAAACTTGAAATTGTCGATTCACATGTTCAATTCTTTAACGTTTTTTTTACGAATCCTTCGTTCAACAACAGAATATTAATAAACTTTTTTGTTACAGTTTTAATTTTTTGAACTGTGTTAGAATTATTATGACCTCCGGAAAACATGTTTTAATGATGGGCTTTGATAAATTATGATTGGCAAAGTCATTTTAAACGACGTTTTTTTGTTTAATCGAAATAAAAAAGTATATGAAGTAAATAAAACAATATAATAATCCATAATGTAACAGTTAAAAAAACTGTGTTTATAACATTTCAAGTTTCATTCATTCTATCTTTTAAAAAATAACCGAATAGTTCGTGCCTCACGATTTAAGTGAAAAATTTAGTTCGTAAGGTGCTATAGTGCAGGTATTACCGAATCGATCCAACCTGTTAGATCTCAGTGCAAAAACATGAATATCTGCTAATCTTAAATCATTATATTCTCAAAGACGTTTTATAAATCAACTAAAGAAATAAAAAACACTTTATAGAAAATTAAATATAGGTATTTATTCAATAAATTATTCAATTTCCAAGTAATCGCACATGCAACACGTTTCATTTACGTTAAAATGGAAACATAAATAGATATTAAAAACAATTGTTCATATATCAATAAATACTGTTCATACATCGTATCATTTATATAGATGTTAATAACCACCAAAACTCTTATCTGGGGCATATTCCAACCTACTCGCTATTAAATTCGCATCCAAAACAACAAAGAATTAAAAGAATTAATTTAATAATCAGCAAATTTCAGTTATTAAAAAGAGTCAATCACTAATTTGGAAAATATTCCATATTATTTATTAATGTAATACGCAAATCTAACGTACACGGTACATTTCAAATAATGATATTTGACTGAGATAAATATTGAAAAAACATTAAATTCTATGTAGCATGACCTATATTGATTGTCACGTGCAAAATGATCGAAGTTTAATGATTCCGACTATTATGAAACATATTTCAAAAAGCGGTCACTTAATACTTCATTATCTACTGATTCCATACATTAAAGTAATAGTCTTTTTCTTTAATCTTTTTTATGATAGAAATATTCATTTCATTGTCATTAATATTCAAATATATAAGGTGAATTTAAATGATATTTTAATGAAACAATCCAACTATACATTCTACATACATCGCAACATTGTTTCAGTAAAACGTCATTTGAATTATCATTGCAATAGCTTTATATAAATGAATGAACATTTTTGATTGACTTGATGTAGTCATTTTTCTGCATAAATATGCCGTCACAAAAAGTGCAAGATATTAGTGCTAATGATTACATGCTTTTATCAAACACATACATAATAACCTAACGGTAATTAAAAAATATCGATATTGAGTAAGCGAGTCGAGTGAATTAAGTTCGGAGGGCATTTCAACGTCATACACTCGACGGGCATCATTGGACTATAATATTATTGTTGCATATCATCGAGTGTTATCATTATTGTCTTATCTGCCAGTATGTGAAGTTGGAATTAAAATATTTGTGGCAAAATCCAATTTACACGTTTGTATAATAATCAATCACTTCAAGTTTGTAATCTATTAATCATTTGTAAGTAATTAATATATTTATCAGGAATGCTATTCCTATAAAAAGATTTTTAACGGCTTCTGAACGTATTTATAAAATTCACATAAAACTTTAGGTTTGCGTGCTTGTTGAACTTTTATAATCAATAATTAGGTGTTTGAAATGCTGTTCAAACAAATGATGTCATAGTTTTTCTTGTTTTTACTCTTTGTACATTTCACTTTGCTTTTACATTGAACTCGATTTACTCGCCAAAAAATTGTTGTACGCGCTAGTAATGACTTTCCTCGTGCGCAGATTAAACCAATGTGTTTTGGTGTTAGTCGTAATGTGGTTCAATATTTTAAACATGCTCAAAGTTATGTTTATATTTACAATTAATCTATGTGGAATTGTGCAGATTGGAATTTTTGGAACCATGTTCATGAATCTGATTGAGTACATCTTGTTTCCATTTTATAAATTTCTATTGGTTATTTGGTACTTGCCCGTGAAAATAATTAGTGCCTGTCATCCGAAGAAGAAAGTCTCCGCTTTAAAGACGGAGATTCCAGGTGTATTGCTCACACCGGCACATGAAATTGTCAAACAAATTATAAACCAAGAGGTGAGTTGATTGCTAGCGAAAGTTTAAATGTTTAAACAAAACGTGAGTTTAAATTTTGTATGTTTTTAGGTCACCTGTCGAAGTATTATAAACGCGTATATTGCACGTATCAATGAAGTGAATCCGATTGTGAATGCGGTTGTTGAAAACCGTTTTGATGCAGCATTACGCGAAGCAGATCTTGTCGATCAAAAAGTTCGTGACAATGCATTAAATGACTCATTGGATATTCTATACAATGAATGCCCATTGCTGGGTGTACCTATAACTGTCAAAGAAAGCATTTACGTTGAGGGAATGAGTAACACAGCTGGTTGCTTTAACGCAGCCGGAAGAAAAGCACCAAAAGATGCGGATATCGTACAAAAGTGTAAAGATGCTGGAGCCATTATTTTGGTTGTTACAAATACTCCCGAGTTGTGCATGAATTGGGAGACTTATAACAACTTAGTTGGTACCACAAGAAATCCGTATGATTCGAGAAGAACTACTGGAGGTTCATCAGGCGGCGAAGGAGCTTTATTGGGTGCAGGTGCATCAGTTGTGGGTCTTGGTTCCGATATTGCTGGTTCTCTACGATTACCAGCTCATTATTGTGGAATCTTTTCTCATAAACCAACCGGAAATGTAGTTTCCACCATCGGTCACTATCCAGATTCTACCGAGACTGAGCATTGGAACAGACATTTTGTTCTTGGTCCAATGACAAGATATGCCACGGATTTGTTACCCATGATGAACATTTTGATCAAAGATGAGTTTAAAGAGCAACTGAATTTGAATCGACAGGTTTGCATCTGCATGTTCTGCAAGTACTAAGTTGATTTAATAAACATTTTCGTGTTTAGATACAAATGAACAAAGTCAAAATATACTTTTTGAAAGATTTCGGCTCATGTTTAAACTCAAAATTAGATACGGAAATGTCTTCAGCGCTGGACTTTCTATTAGATCATTTTAAATTAAAACATAATTGCACCATCTCAGCAGTAAGTATTTGTGCTTTTCTATAAAAATTATAAATGTTTAAAATTAATTCTTTTAGTTAAAGGAAAATTTCTTTAAAAATACAATTTTTGATTTCGTTAACATACTATTAGAAATTCGAGGCGTAGATGATTATTTTTATGATAAACCAAAGAGAAATGCATTCATAGATCTCTTGCGATTAACGTTTGGATGTTCGAAAACAGCGTTATCATCAATTTTTTATGTTTTTCTGAGGAAGTGTAATAATTCACTTTCGGAAGAGACACTTGCAAGATCATATCAAAGAATGCAAACGATACGAAGTGATCTTGAGGATTTATTGGGTGATAATGGTGTATTGATTATGCCAACGTTTCATAGAACTGCTGATTTTCATTATACAACACTCTCAACATGCTTGGATACTATGAACACAATAATTGCAAATGTTACTAGCATGCCTGCTTCAAATTGTCCCATAGGTTGGCATTCGAATGGTTTACCATTTGGTGTTCAGGTAATGTTAATACTTAAGGCATAAGTAGAAACCTGGTCTAAACTATTTAATTATAGGTGATATCAAAGAGGTTTAACGATAAGTTATCAATTGCAATTGCAGAGGAAATTGAAAAAATATGTGGAGGATGGAAATTGTCATCTTCAAGCTAGTCAAGAAATTATGTATATTAAATGTGAACTATTGTTTATATGCATATTACAACCTAAAATTTAGATATTGTATTTATTTTGAGGTTTAATTAAATTTGCATTTAATTTATTCAATTAATTGAAATGCAAAAAAGTGTCAATGAAATATGTAAGACAAGTCCCTAAATGTAAATGTTTAGTCTGATAATCTTGGTTTTTGTATTTCAAATGGCATAAAAATTGACTCTCTAGTGTGTTTTAATTTTTGAAAAATTTTACACACCAAACTTAAAAGGTTCGCCATTATTGGCATAGATGAACCGATGCCTCGCGATCTGAGGATTGTTGAAGGAGATCAAATTTCCGATCATGCAGTGTTGCACAGTGTTACATGCACAAGCTGGACAAAAACATCCAGCTACTGCAGCTGCAAAACACTTACCAGCAAGAGATTAAGCTAATTGGAGGCAGCAGAAACTGACAACTTACCAACCCTTCAGTCAAGAAAACGGAGTGGATCTTGTATCTTGGAGGTTTTTTATGATTTGCCGTGTTCCACCCAACTTAGCATGTAAACCTTTTCTCTTCCAATAGTTGCAGGCGCCATTCAACCACAAGGGGGTGGACTTTTTTATTTTGCTACAATTTAGATTAACGGGGTTTCCAAACCACACACACAATATTCTTATATACCAATTCCCACATCTAGGAAAAGATCTTGAAATCCCACATTGTTCTAACGAGCGATGGAATCGGGAACATAATCGTTCGAAATAATTTCGGATTATTTGTAACTCGAACCCTCAAATTTGTGACCCCCCCGAAAGTTTAAAACTTTATTTCAAGTGCAATTCAGTTACTGCAATAATAATGACAATAACTTTAGTTTTACTGTATTTTTTTTTGTGGTATGAAACAGCCCAATCGGGCCTGAACCTCTCTTTTGGAGGAGATTTCTCAATTTGGTCGATTTGTACGAGAACAGGGTATCTACTGTTCTCTCGCTACTCTTAAGCACCTGGCTTAAGTCAACGGCTCGACCCTGAGCCATGGTCACGTTTTTCTATTGTTCCCCAGATGTGTGACTTGTTGCATACATCGTATACTTGTACATTCTTTACACACCGTAATAGAATACCCACCATTGCCCACCATTACGGGTAACCGTGTCGCCGATAAGATATTTCACAATTCTGGATTTTCCAACTGTAGATGACTTATTTATTATTAAATATGATTATCACGATTGAATGCGCGACAACATAATTTTATTCGTTTTATTGTATTACATATTCAAAAAAAGTGTTATTGTTATTCTTAATGTGGAAAACTTGAAAGTTTTCCTTAATCCTACAATCTGCGATAATCGCAATTATCATAAAATCTCTTGAACAAATAAGTGGACAACTTAATTATGTAAAAAACAATTTACCAACAGTAGTATAAAACTGTACGTTCTGGCTCAACTGCTCCGGAGCAGTGGGTGGAGCCAAATTAAATAGGGAATTTACATGGTGTACCTTCTGGCTCATCTGCTCCGGAGCAGGTTAAGTGGATAATTTACATGGTGTACGTTCTGGCTCAATTGCTCCGGAGCAATGGGTGGGGCCAACTTAAATAGAAAATTTACATGGTGTTCCTTCTGGCTCAGCTGCTCCGGAGCAGGTTAAATGTAAAATGTACATGGTGTACGTTCTGGCTCAACTGCTCCGGAGCAGTGGGTGAGGCCAATTTAAATAGGGAATTTACATGATGTTCCTTCTGGCTCAGCTACTCCGGAGCAAGTTAAC
>JARJDV010003549.1:0-18987 GCA_030264675.1 Anaulacaspis nigra
ATTGAATAGCAAAAAAAAATTTTCCGATATCGTAAATCTCAAAAAAACCTTATTTGGCAGTAAAATCCTTGAAGTAAACCCACTGTGCAGCGTACGCTCGAGCGTATTAAAATCAATTGCGGCTATTTAAAAACCCCGCTCGGAGTGCTATTTTCGGCGAACGAACGCACTCTTTTGCGGATATTCATTTGGCATTTGCATGCAAGATGCTCAGTGTTACTGTGATTCACCGCAACGACGTTGCCACCCCTTAATTCAAGTACATGGTTTTCAGCGAGAAAAAGATAGTATCTGCACGCCAGAAGGGTTGCACGTGCAAACCGGCTACAGCAGCCACATTGTGCGTTCATTGCTTGGCTAGCATCATGTAAGTATGCGCTCATTGCAGTCTACATACAATGCTTAGTACTCTTCTTACTCTTCTCATATTGTGGAATTTGCAGTCAAATCATGGTTTTAGCACGGTTACTCATAGAGGGGCGCGATAGCGGCATTGCCTTTCTACGAAATATCCTTTTTGGTGGGGTCATCACGATCATGCTTGCACACTATTTCTTAGCGAACCTTGCGCTGGACTTTAAGCACGCGCGCTATCTACTGCATTAACAATAATGCCTCACACTTCGCATACTTTGTGATGACATTTGGATGTGTAATGAATTATAGCCTTAGAACAACTTACTGAAATTTTATGTATTGAATCTTTTAACATAATTTATGTTTGTAAGTAAAGTGTCTTCTTCATACATCTATCTATCCAGTTAGAAATATCGTACATAGAAAAGCAGTATTACTACGTTCATGAAACCTCGCGCAAATTTTATATGCAAAGTGAAATTGATGCGCCATCTATGCGAGGAATAATATGCATGCACTAAGCTAGTAAGTAGCACATGTGTTATTAACTTGTTAGCTGCAGCGCAGAACAGGCTGGCCTACAGTCCCGTTCATGCTGCTTCAGTCTTCATTAGCCTTCACAGATTCACAGATTAGTCTTGTTAGGCGGCTTGGGTAGCGTGGATACGCGGTGTAGTATTTATTAAATTATTTTTAAGCCGCTCACAAAAATGTTTGCGGAAAAACGGAAAGCTGATGAAACATCTCTTGTGCCTGTACCAGCAAAGAAAACCCGCAATGAAGTGACTACTAATAATAAAAACAGAGATATTGCTACCACAGTAAGTACACTTATTCTAATTATACATAGTTAACGCGCATGTTTATTATATTAATCTACTTATTAGGATTCTCCACGAACATCAAATTTGTATGCTCCAATAATGTTACTAGATGGTCATGAAGCTGAAGTACATTGTGTTGATTTCCATCCAGAAGGGCAATATTTAGCAACAGCAGGATTTGACAGAAGAATTTGTAAGTTTTAATTCTGATGTCTCTATAAAATAGTGTTGAGTAACTAAATTGTGATATTTTAGTCTTATGGGCAGTCTATGGTGAATGTGACAATATTAATGTGATGAGTGGTCACACTGGCTCAATCAGCCAAATCAAGTTCTCCACTGATGGTACAAATATATTCAGTTGTAGCACTGATAATACCCTGGGCCTATGGGATTTAGCAGTGGGCCATAGAATCAAAAAGTACAAGGGACATATGAACTTTGTTAACTCCATAGGAGTGTCTAGAAGGGGTCCACAAATGATCTGCTCAGGAGGTGATGATGCTACAGTAAAACTTTGGGATGTAAGGAAGAAGCTATGTACTGCTTCACTGGATGCCACCTTGCAAGTGACAGCTGTATGCTTTAATGATACAACAGAGCAGATTTTCAGTGGTGGACTTGATAATACTATCAAGGTGTGGGATATAAGAAAGCAGGAACTGTTATATACCCTGACAGGCCACACTGACACAGTTACAAGCTTGTCATTGAGTGCAAGTGGAGCCTATCTGCTGTCCAACGCAATGGACAACACGGTACGCATTTGGGATATACGTCCATTTGCACCTCAAGAACGCTGCTTCAAAATTCTGCAAGGACACCAACACAATTTTGAGAAGAATTTAATACGTTGCAATTGGTCACCGGACGGAGACCGCGTTATTTCGGGATCAGCAGATCGTTTTGTCTATGTATGGGATGTTAATTCGCGACGATTGACGTATAAATTAAGTGGCCATAATGGATGTGTGAATGATGTTGCTTTTCATCCCAATGAACCCATTATTGTGTCTGTGGCAAGTGATAAGAAGATTTACTTGGGCGAAATTGATCCGTAACCATTCACTACATTGTTATCTAGACACGATTATTCACAAACTGGGTTATTTTAAATTTAAAGATCAAAGTTCAGTTCTAACCTCAACCTTCCAAAACAATTTTATTGATTAATACAACAAAACAATGTTTTTACGTAGAGTTGCAAATAAAGTAAGCGATTTCGTAATTGAACTTCTTTCGATTATGTTTTACCAATTAAATTATAGTTGCGTCTGCACCGACAATTTTCGTCTGCTGCAACAAAACTGATAAAGGTTCAATTTCATGGTGGAGTCAAAAGTCTTACTATGTCTCATACTAAGACATGGTAATTGGTATGAATTATGAGTTCATAGACGATGCTTATAACAAGATGCGTATTTATAGGAATTGTCTGTCCACTGATATGATGAACGCCCTCATTGAAAATATTACGCATAAATGGGAAGAGAAATCATTAAGAGTCATTATTATAACTGCAGAAGGACCAATCTTTTCTTCAGGTCATGATTTAAAGGAACTTGTATTGTTGCTTCTTCTAAAAATAGACACATTCATAAATGTGGTTTTATAGGCGTCAAGCTCAGGAAGAGATAAGCAACAAGAGGTCTTCAATACATCTGCATCCCTAATGAAGGCTATTACTGATTGTCCCGTTCCTGTGATAGCCGCCGTAAACGGTCATGCAGTTGCTGGAGGTTGTCAACTAGTTGCTCAATGCGATTTGGCAATTTGCACAAAACAAAGCAAATTTTCAACGCCAGGGTATATTTCTGTGCTGTTTGGACATTACAATTGATCAATAATTACTCTTCACTCTAATTATAGAGCCAATTTGGGCTTGTTTTGCTCCACACCAGGTATCGCACTGGCAAGAGCGGTGCCCAAAGCGATAGCAATGAAAATGTTGCTTACAGGCAAGCCCATTCTTGCACCAGAAGCATTGCAAAGTGGTCTCGTTTCTCATATCTGCGATAATGATGAATTTGAGTCGACTCTACAGCAGATCTGCGCGGATATCACCTCCAAAAGTCGATCTGTCATCGAACTTGGCAAACGCTTCTACTACAAGCAAATTGAAGAGAGAAACACAGCGCACGCATACGAATTGGGCGGGAATAAAATGGTGGAAAATTTAAACATTCCCGATGGCAAAGAAGGCATTCAAAGTTTTGTCGAAAAGAGAAATCCGAACTGGTCACATTAAATAATGATTCATTGCTTTCGGAAAATAAATAATTATTAATTTGGATATTTTTTATGAACCGTTTGCTATATAGACTTATAACAAATAACTTATTAACAAATTGTTCGTTAAAATTAAAAATAACGCAACCGCAATCTATTTTCCGAAAGAGGTATAAATGGAAATATAATTGTATGTATATAGTACGACGCTACTAACGTTCGGGACAAAAATCGAAAATCACCGCATTTACCAGAAGGGACACCAGCCAATATAACACTGACACAAATTCTCATTATCAGTCGCTTGTAAGATCAACAAATTGACCTGCTTTTCTATCGTTAGTGCCTCTTCTTGTGCGAAATCTTTGGCAGTCAGTTTATCCCTAACTCTATTTATAATTGCAACCGCCTTTTGGGAACTGTCGCCGTTATTGCCATCATTCGGTGGGCCCGCCTTCTTCGAACCAGTGATACTTAGTGAATTGAGAACGTCCGCATCCTGAGAACTCGTGCCCGACAAACTTGTCGCATCATTCGTCATCGCGGACTTGTTGCGCGCTGCCGTATCTACTAGGCGCCAATTCAAGAGCGGATCGTAAACGAACGCCTCCAGCACGGCCATGACGCTGTCGCGATTACGATGCAACACTGTCATAACACGCTCACATGTGCGTCGATACGTGCCATCAATGCCCGTTACTTCCATGGCATTCGTCAGCATGCGCGTCAAACGGAACGGAATTTTCTCTGGGAACTTTTCGCGCGTCATCGCCACTTCGAAACAATCGCCGAAATCGATATGAAGAATCTTTCCACTTAGGCGATCTAACATCAGATTTGACGGATGGCGATCACCCAATCCCAGAATATAGCCGACCATGCTCATTACAGCCAAACTGCGGGTATAATTCGTTCGCCTATCGAACCAGACCTCACTCGACGGACTCTTCAGCCATAGCAATTTCGCTAAATCGTCGCCGTTCGTATGCTCTAAGGCCTGTTCGAAGACTTCTACCTTTTGCATAACAGTTAGATGATCGTAATCCGGTGCCATTCGCAACATGATGCGGTGTTCGATATTCAGCAGAATCTTCTTCTTCTCCCTATAGTCCCGAATCAGCGTGTGCAACGTGTCGCAATGTGGCACCCACCCGATGAGGCCGGAATTTGTACTAAGAGGTATTACTGCATAACGTTGAATTGTAAGATTACGCCGGAACGTATCAGGATCCTTTAAGAGTAATGTATTCACCAGTCCGAATATCTGCATAACGCGTTCGTCCTGCCGTAAATCTTCGTGTCCCTTCAAGAGGAACATGTAATCTTTGCCGTTGCTTCCTCGGATAAGCAGCTTCCGCGGCCGCTGCTTAGATGTAATCACTTCCAACGACGGATTTATGTTGGAAATGCGCACCACTGGTTGGCCAGGTGAATAGCTGCCTGGCACAGCAAGCTCGAGATCTCGGCACGCGAGCAAATTGGGCGATACGTATTGCAATTCGAGAGAAGTTAATTGCGGCAGTTGACGAGTTATCCGCCGAAATACATGATAATACAAATCCCATGCATGATTTAAATCTCGTTTGGAATTCTGCACCTACAATTAAATTGCACCGACAATTACTTCAACCATTTAATTGGCACATAATTACGAACCTTGTATTTTTGACAATACTCGAGTGCTTCATTCAAATCGCGACCGTACGCTTGAATGAAACTTGTTTCCTTCAGGGTTTGTGCTCCATTTTCCAAGCGTGCATGCAGTGGCTGTAAAACGCGCAGCATTCCATCAACATCCCCTTCGCCGAAATACAGCCTAGAAGCTTCTTCAAGCCCCTCGTGCCACATTTCATGCCATAAAATAGCAACGCGAATGAGTTCCTCCGATGCCATCAATGCCTGCTTGACCAACACCGGCCAGTGTTCGCTCATGCTCTTTAAAATCTTGTTTGCTGCCTGCCGCCGGGTAAAAGACGTACTCTTCGTAGCAACGGTCAGCGGATAGATCAACGCCTGCGGGTGCGTTTTACCAATATCAATAAGTAATAAATGCACTAGCGTTGAGACGAGTGTCTTCGTGTCGATTCGCGCGATCAATTGTGGAATTACTTGCAGCCAAGTGTTCATTTCTATTAAGCGAATGCCATCCACGATGGCATCGTACACTTCGTTGACTTGTCCGTAATCGAACCAGAGGGTCAACAAACGTAGCGTGTCCTGTAGAGAACTGCCCTTCGATAGATTGATTGACTTAAAAAACCCATCGACGGCTTTCACAGCGTAGTGTACGTGATTAACGTTCTGCGCTTCAGACTGTCGTTTATAGAATAAAACACTTTCGAAATTCATGTACGCCCATGAATGCCAAGCTTTGTACCATGTCATGTCATGTTCGGTAGCCGCCTGATATCGGTCTAGAATCGTAGGTATAGATTTCTCGTTGACGCCCTCAAGACTCTCTTGCCACTCCCCTAACTTCATATAGCAGCGGGCCAAGAGGCGGCGTCGCTCCTCAAGGGTAACGTCCTGCTGCGTGTATTCGCTAACAAAATTCTCAAGTTGTTGATACGCCTCTGTCTTTTTGCCCGCCATCCATAAGTGCTTTGTGTATGCGAATGTCACCTGCGGTTGTTCGCAGGTTAATGAGTAGTGAGTTTCTTCTGGATCGTAACCCAAAAGCATTACTAAAGTTTTATGCGAGAGCATTAATGAACCGTTCTTACGGCAAAGCGACGCATATTTTAGCCATGTATGTATATCCTCATGAGGCGATAACACCAGCGAGTGTACTTGAATTATCCGCTGCCAATCTTCGACGACTCGCTGACCGGACTGCAAACGCTGCCACCACATGGTACGCAACGTTGAGCGTCGCTCGGGTATTAAGCGATATTGTATGACTTCTTCAAGTTCGGCCAACATTTGAACAAACACCATTGCATTGTACGCGCGTTCGTAAGATTCACCAGCCATCGCCGTCAGCTCAGTGTCGATTAAATCACGGGCTGTATCGATGAATCTCTGCGCGTCATCATATTGCTCTTTGTGTATGGACAGAATCGCGCGATAAAAGGCGCCTTCTTGGCTATCTCTAGGCATAATTTTCGTGTAATGCTCCATAGATTCCCAATCCTTGACGCCCCATGCGGACGCAGCAGCTAACCGACTTGCTCTCGTCCGGTCCTCCTCGGGCAGGTCGGCAAAACGACGCTCCACCAACACGTGCAAGTCCTTCCATTCGCCGAGGGCTTCCAAGCATCTAAAAACGGAATATAATAGCATTAATCACGTGAATAAGATCGGACATACCTCATTTGACCCAAACACGCCTCGTTGTCTTTATTATTCTGATCGAAACGTTCGCGATACATTTTCAACGCCATGTCCCAGTTGTGCAGTTTTTCATACCATCGTACCTGCACTGGTTTCGGCGGGGTGACATGTTGCAGCAAACCTTCAGCAGCCTCCTTCTGTTGTAGTTTATTGTTGATTGAAATAAGTGCTTCTACTACATGTGGTGAAACGCCTCGTTGAAACTCTTCCTCTTTGTAGTGTAATGCTTTCGCATAGGCGCGACAGTGCATGGCTTTCTCCCCCAAAATCTGCGGATCAATGGGCAACGGGCCCTTATCACAGTGCTCCATGAACTCCGCAAGATTCAAAATAGTTTGGGTAATTTCGGGAATATCTGCTAAGAGTAAGGCATCCTGTAAGCTTTGCTTAAGCTCAGCTCGCATAGGCTCCGAAATTGCCGCCCAGCAACTAACAAAGGACGCATTAAACAAATCTTTCGGTAGTTGTGTATATGATTGCGCAAGAGAAATGCATGAACGCAAGGCGGCGATCGGCGATTGCTTTAACAACTCCAAGCTGAGGCGACGAGACCATTCCAGCCAATCGTCTTTGGAAACGCGACGCGTTGCGGTCCATGTGTGCTGAAGTGCCGCGTTCGAAACTTTTAATCGCTGAATGGTTCCGGTGTCTGTCGCAATAATCGCCGAATCACGATGCTTCACCTTTGCTTGTTGCTGCAGTTTAGTCTGAATAAAATCTTTGTCATCACTCAACGTAGTATAGGAAGAAATCGTGCGAATTAACTCATCATAATAGACGTCCGTGATCCGGTGCTTCGCGAGCACCTTATGAACCATCGGATGAAATATGAGGAACTTGCGACCAAGTTGCACAACCAGAGAACAGAGCGTCTCCATCGCCGGCTGACGCAGATCGGGATGCGAATCGATCGTGCGCACCAAAGGGTGGACAATACGCGAAATGAAATCCGAGAAATCCAGAATGCCTGCGAGCTGATCAATCGTGTCTAAGGCTTGACGCGCGACCGGAATCGTGCTTTCCTGCGCATCGAATAACTTTACAATTGGAGGTAGAATAAGATGCATATAATCCTCTAAATTATTGCCAAATTTATGTAAGGCTTCAAGCATACGGAGTACTACTGAATGATCCTTGGACGCATTATGGCCAAGTACCCTTAGTATTTGAGGTATAAGCTTAGGTAAATATAATTTGAATTCAGCGCCGAGTGCGACGGCGATGTTCTCAATCAGCGTAATGAGCGTTTTCTGAATTGTACTATTCGGTGTCCAGAATTCTTTAATAAGTGCGCATATATCGTCGAGATAGTTGCGGATGTGCTGCTTTACAATGAGGATCAAGTGTGCTAGTTGCTGAAATAGAAACTCTGTAATATTCACTTCAGGTGTGCGTACGACATTCAGTAGGCTCGGAAGCACTTGCGAAATGTAAGGCACACATTTGATGCCAAGGCTCTTGAATGTGAACGACACCGCCTGGACGGCCATTGTATGATGCTGGCCCAATGTCGGATCGCGCAGAATTTTCATCAGCGTGGCAATCACCATCGCCAAATAGTATTCCTCAAGAGTGCTGCTGCTCATATTCACGAGCATTTCACTGCTAGATAGGTCTGTGTTTGCGTCGAACGTCTTGTCAGTGAATGGAATCAGCAATGGCGCTTCGGGATGGTAGTCAATCTGACCACGATTCATTTTATGTTTGTACGGATCGAGAGCGCCGAGCAATCCGAGAACGCGAATTGTCTCTCTGCGAATGTATTGCAGTTGCTCGGTTTTCAGAAAATTCATGAGGACGTCCAATAAAATTGGGTACTGCGTGTACGGTTTCACCACGTGTCCGGTCGCACCCACGAGCTGCCCAAGGGTATACAAGGCAGCGCCGCGCTTATCAGGCGCTGAGGCATCTCCCAGCATGTCGATCAGAATCTCCATGAGTTCGCTCATCCATTGCTGCAATTCGGCGCCACCACCTGTGACCTCAGCGAGATCGCCGATCGCCAGCAAGACCGAAAGGACAACGCCGGGGTACGGTTCGGGTTCACGCAACTTGGGCACGAGTACTTTCAAAATGGGCTCCATGTACGGCCGTATCAGCCTGGGCGCACTAACAATGAGGTAATCGAGCATCTTAGCTCCTTGCTCCTTGTTGCGGCCCGTGCCTGAATGTTCCAGCTCAGTGAGCAACTGGACCAACGTTTTGCGTAAATTTGGCATCACATACGCCGGATTCATCGTGCTCAGTCGACCAATCGTACATAGCGCAACTTCCCTTATTTCGAAGACTTCATCGTGTAGGGCGACAAACAATGCGCTCAATGACTCCGCTTGCGCGAGATAGTTGTCGAACGCAGAATCGAGGGAATATAACACCCAAAAGCGAACATCTGGATCCGAGTCGGTCATGCCTACGACCAACAGCTTGCTGAGCACGGCGGCCACGGTCAACGTAACCGTTTCGGAGGGATGCGTCGCGGTCTGATGCAACGCTTGTCGTAAAAGTCGACTGCATGTGCGCACCGCCTCCAAACGAATCTCTTGCTGTTCGTGAACAAGAAAGTGCTCGGCGCACCGCTTGACGAATTCCAGCAGACTAAGGCCTTCAAAATCAAAGGTACCAAGTGTATGTAACGCAAGGACAATACTCCCGGAATCGTTGCTTTCGGAAGACAAGGATAGTACGTTCGATGCCAAATGGCGTGGCATGCCCGGATGCTTAAACGGTTTATTCATAAGAATCTGGTGTAACATTTTTAACAAGCCCGAGCTGATCTGCGCCTTAAGCTCGGGTATATTCTTCGCCACCTCGCGCAAGCAAATTGTAAGCGACGCGGTCAGCCCCGTCTGAAACATTTGATCCAGGATGCTTTTGATCTCGTCGGCAATTGTCTTGCCCCTAATCGCGTGGCTAAGGAACGTAACGCACTTCAGCACACTCGAGTCGATGAACGTGCGCTTCTTGGTGGGTGTCTCACGGTTCGGTAAAGCACTCTTCACCGAATCCATAATCGTCTGGAAATATTCGTAGGTTGGTTCACCCACAGCGACCGCGATCAGACCGATCGTGATATACGCAGCTGCTTTGTCTTTCTCTCTGCCCTTCAGAGCTTGAAATAGATAGTTCATTGTCTTTTGCAGATGATCGCGCACGAAGCGGACACTGTTAAACGCCGCTAACCGCGGCAAAACTGTAATAAGAATTTGCTGCGTATGGCTGTATCTCGTCGTGCGCTGCGCAAGCACATCCTTGCAGATACGATCGTAGTGCTCGTTGATGAGCTGCCGGCAAAGAGCGGACTCCGTAGCGCCATGCAGTATCACGCCCTTGTTGATATTCTGGTACTGATATTGCGGATTGCGCTTAGCGAAACCAAACTTCGGTTTGGTGAAGTTGTAATGCTGGTCGTCCGGCGAATGGCGTGTGTCAGTGATTTCAAGAAGATTGTTGTACTTACGTTCCCATTCCGCATTAGAACAGCGGATCAGCTCATTTAAGACTAGAAGGCCACCATGGATGCGATCGTCTCGCCCCTTGTCATTGCGCTCCGCTGTGAGCAGCTTTTTCGTTGTCTCATCGAAGCAGAACTTGTACCAGTGCGGGTGCTGATTTTGCTTGCTGGACTCACGTTGCGCTGTCACAACGAGCGCCGCGCGAAGAGCGTCCACCGCACCTTCCCGTATAACCGGCTTGGGATCCTGAATCGGGTTGAAGATCAAGTCGAAGAACGGTCCCACTTGCTGATAGAAGTAAGTAGGCATCGTCTGCGCCAGCTCACGCAGAACCAATACTGCAGCATGTCTCTTGCCCTGCAATACGTTGAAGACGTCAGTGACAGTTGCTTCAATGTGATTGCACTTCTTATTCTTAACAAACCTCCACTCGATCGCCGCCGAGCCATTCAAACGCACGCTTCACCTCAAATTCAACATACTCCGAGGCTTTAGAGCCGCTAACTAGTGCAAGACGGCCCATCGTATTCGCCACGCTCTCCATGACGCTAATATCATTGCAAGGCAACAAGTTTCTTAAATAATTAACAAAGCGTGATATGCGTGTCGTTGGATCGCCAACATCAGCGCCAATAAGACAAACTGAAACAAATTTATTTAAACATTGCACGCACCGGCCGTCCTCCACATACCTATTGCTAAGATGCCACCCTTCTTCTCATTGACGTCGCTGGACGACACCATCTCGAAGATCTCATGGTAGAATGGATCTAGGAACTTAGTAATCTCATCCGGAGTTGCCTCGCGCAACTCACTATTCAGGTAGACGCTCAGCTCGTGTGCAGCCTTATGGCGAGCATCGGCGTGCCGAGACTTAAGCCCCGACACGAAATGCTGCATTGCCTTATGATGCATCGCAACGACTTTGAGGGGCACTTATATAAACAACACTCCACGAGTCACCAAACACTTGTTACATGATTTAATTTAACGGTTGCTGTTAATCGCAACGTGCAACTACCGCGATGCACAAATTACTAAACGCGAGAGGTTATGTTCAGCGCTTGCTGTATATTATCGTTTCATATTCAGCAGCCGTTGATCGATCTGTGCACCGCGGATGCCTATCAAACTGGCACAAATCATACGAGCAACTATCAATTACTAGCCGCCGGTGCACTCCACCACTAGGTTTCCTGCGCAAATTGTTTATCAGCGAGAGCGTTAACGCAGTTTGTCGCGTTTATCGGTTTTTAGCAAACCCGACAAATGTAATTGGGATAACTTCGCTTCGCGGAATTACATATAGAGGGAGCATGCGTTCTCGGCGCGAATCTTCCAAATGCAAGAAGAGATTGAAGCAACAAATTTGGAATTGCAAAATGACAAAAGCAATTATAATAGACTGCTGCATATAATAATTCAGCGGCCAACGTAGAAAGGGTAGCAGATTGCGTTTACTGGATATGTGTATGATGATTTTTAGTCATCACCAATTATGTGACGTCAGTCGCAAATACATGTTAGACGACTTTCAGCGATGAGATCTATATATAAAGATTACGCTATTTTTGAATATGCTATTAGAAAATTGTAGTTTTGAGAATCGAGATTTGCCTCACGCTGTTTCAGCTAAATCTGCTTTACACTCGCATTTTGCCCGAACACATAGCGAATTGAGATTAACTGACAGTTCGTCTTTTATTAAAAATATCGTAATGCATGTTTTGTCCAATCGACGTTTGATGGGTGAAACCAGGCGCAGGACTAACTAGCACTAATTGAACCACTCGCTTGCAAGAATGACGAAGGAAGCTGCAATAGTTTTACGGGTACGACACACCAACAAAGGCTGTCTTCGCAGAGCGTAACAATCAAACGCATTGCCTGAGCGGATAATCTCCCCAGCTAAATGCTGTCCGTGGCCTATTCATATGATCCGTACATACATTTTCGCTACCCTACCTAATAGCGCTTAGATTCACGCATCGGAATCTCGTCTGTGGCGCTCGGGTGCGCTTGCGTGTGTGTGCGTGAGCGTGTGGCGTGTTTCACGACACGGCGTGTCAAGCCAGTGTTAAATTTCAATGGTGGAATTGGATGGGAGTGTACGGCAGACGGGTAAGTGCAACGGCATCTTCAGTCTGTTGTGCGACCAGCAGTAATCGCGCTAATTGCTGCGAATACGTTCGCCTTATCACTAAATTTTGCTGTCGGTGGGTGTACTGCGGCTAGCCAGGGAGGCCATCGTGAATGTCGTCCTAAAATCGGAACGGGGTGGACGTGCGCGAGGAGTTTCCATCTTCGGCGGATTACGAACGACGGAACGCGGCACCAGGACAGCTCGGTAGGCGTGCTGCGAGCCACACGACGAGCTCGGTATCATTCTCGAAACTTCAGAAGAACGCGTAACGTTTCTGAGGCTCCACATAGCCACGATCAGCTCGGGGCCATTCATACTAGGCCGGCGGCGTATGTGAATAGCGTTCGGCTTCGCGGCTATTAAGGCTTCGTGTGCTCGTTCTATAAGTGTGCGCCCGTGCCAGTATTGTTGATTGCTGCTGATAGTGTTGCCGACGTAAACGATTATTGTGTGTGGCGTGTGGCTGCGTGCAATCCATTGCGTGCGTGGTCACGAATTGCAATTATTAATTTCGCATCGATTTGCTGCGGTTGCACTTGCACTGCATCCTTACCCGGGCGGCAGCGGTGCGATAAGTGCGTAAGCGCGCGCGTGTGCATCGTATGTGCATCTGTGCACACTGGATAATCACAATCGCCAGCTAGATTTCGTCCACAATGGAAGCACTCGCCAAGCATGAATTCAATGCGACCGCCGACGATGAGCTGAGCTTCAGGAAATCGCAAGTGTTGAAGGTGAGTTCTCTGTCCTCGATTCCACCGAGCTCCGCGAGTTCGAGTCACCTACGTTTACATTACACTTCGTTCGCTTTCCACCTTTTAGATTTTGAATATGGAGGATGACTTGAATTGGTATCGGGCTGAGCTGGACGGTCGAGAGGGGCTGATACCCAGCAACTACATCGAAATGAAAGACCACAAGTAAGCAAGGAATGAGTGACTCAATGAATCAATCAGCCGACACTTCACCAGCCATACAATGCGTGTGCTAATTTCAATCGGTTTCAGCTGGTACTTTGGCAAAATCACTCGAGCGGATGCCGAGAAACTGTTGGCAAACAAACACGAAGGCGCCTTCCTGATTCGAATCAGTGAATCATCGCCAGGTGACTTCTCGTTGTCCGTTAAGTATGTTGATGTTGATTGCAACTTTCTTGCTCTTTACTGGTACGCCGGCAAGCGCAAGCTCGCTGGCGTAGGTGTTGAGTCTCGCGATGACTGTTGTGATACAATAACACTTGAATGCATTGTGTGTATGACAAACAAATAACCGTATTCGCTTTCCTCAGATGCTCGGACGGCGTGCAGCACTTCAAGGTACTGCGAGATGCACAGGGTAAATTCTTCCTATGGGTAGTGAAATTCAACTCACTAAATGAACTCGTTGAATATCATCGCACCGCGTCCGTCTCGCGCTCGCAGGAAGTTCGCCTTCGAGACATGGTCGCTGAGGAGGTAATTACTACTACTAATACTAATTGAGATTCTGTTGATTTCATTCAAGAATAATTATTATTTTATCTATCATAACCACACGATTTACTAAGTACAAGAAATAAAACGTTCGGTAGCTATCCGTTGTTGAGAACTCATTTTGCTGCAAGTGCAGCGCCTCAACTTTGCGGATCTTCCATACAGAAATTAATTGAAGAGCAATTTGAATTGAGAAAACATTTTTAGGTCCATGCCATGGCCTTCAAAGTAACAAGGTCTGTAATCAAAACTGATGAATTGATGTCGTGGCCGCGAGTTACCCTAACCCAATCAGCAATGTCATTTCATTGTTATTGTCTCATTGGTTTTATTTCGTTTTATTTCTCTTCAATTAATCATCACCGCCATCATGATCATCTTTCTGTTTCATTCTCATCGTCGCTAGTCGAGCAACGCATTGAAATCGTTTTCGATTTGCAAGCATCATGAATAGCGCAGCGAATCAAGTGTACTTAGTTCTATTTCCTCATTCAACGCTAACTACAGTAACGTGTGACAAACCACCTAGTTTTGTTGTTTGTTGCTTATTGTTGTTTGAAAGATGTTTCATGCTCGCTGAATTAGTTACTAACATATTGCTAGTCAAAACAAGCGGCGGCGAAATCAGCAAACATATGATGCTTGCTTCCTTGTCTCGAATCATCCTCCACCTGCACACATCCTAACACACCTAATGCTGCCAGCGCAGGCAAGCGCAGTTGATTCGCGACTGAAGTGTGTGTGACAATAATATTTGTGGTTGGATATAATAGCGCATGGCCAGCGCGCGTAAATACTCTATCGACATCCTGGTGGGGCCGGCCTGATTAACATTGTGTGCTTTTAGTATTTAGTGCAAGCGATGTACGACTTCACGCCACAGGAAGCAGGGGAGTTGGAGTTCAAGCGCGGCGACGTCATCACGGTGACGGACCGCACCGACCAGCACTGGTGGCACGGAGAGATTGGCAACCGTCGAGGGCTCTTCCCCGCCACATATGTATCACGATATCACACATCGTAAATCTATTGGGCCTCCACCGCGCTCGCACAAATAATAAAACGAAATGTATTGCGATGAAACTGTAGGGGAGACTGACGGAGAGAGCGAGTAGTTTGGACGCGAAAGGATGGATGCAAAGAACTATTCAGCAATTAACTGTATAACAACAAGCACTGAAAAACCGCCAATCGATAGAAACCAACTAGACTGACTAGTTCAACGCTGCAAACTTTAGATACTTAGTCGTTCCTTGCCGGTGTCACGTAGAATGCGTTGCGTTTGTCTAGCGTAGTTTGGCGATGACGTAACTTCTTCGATTTGAATTATATCGGAAGCGCATGCGATGAGGCGCGTGCGCCTAAGTGTTCCATTCAAAACAATTAATATAATCTTGTGATACATCTGTCTCCTGACGTGCGTTCGAGAAGTAGACCAAACCCTCCGCCGCATATTTTTATTTTGCTTTTATTAACGTTACTTCGTAGAAATCTATGTAGTTATTTGATGTCAATTTGTTTCTTATTTTGTGGATTATTATCGAGACGAACTGCCCTTGTTTCAAAAATTATTATTACGCGCGCATGTCGCTAGTGCCTGCCGTGGCGTCCGCAATCAAAAATTGATTTAGTTAGCAAGCCGTTCACAATATTTTACTCGTCTCGCTGTGACAGACTCATTCTGATTATGCATTAGATTTTTTTATGTTATTGTGTTTGTGATACGTTTCATTTTTTGATGCGCACCTTCAGTGAATACATTTACGTTTGTAAATGATGTAATTTAAGCGACTTGCTGTGTGTAAATAATGCAAGAACTTTTGTGACTCAAAATTAATTACGGTTTACAATCTGTCGATGATCAATGCGTTTATTTGCATCGAACGAATGAATATTTATCGATTTTATTGGTTTTATTCTCTCTCTTATTACGTGTGTAAATATTGTAAAATCGTGCGGAATTCGCGCACGCATAATGAATTTGATTAATCAACGTGCCACATGCCAGAAGTACACATCAATTTCTTTCTATATTATTGCAGGAATATCTACACACAAGCAAACGAAACATTTAGTACGTTTTAAGTCATATTTATACACAAAACCATATTAGTTTTTAATTAAATGATAATGTATTATGTACTCGAAACAATTTTCAACAAAGAATATGAAATGAACTCAACAAAAACGATGTGGAAAGATTTATGACATCAAAAAGTTTACTACATAAATATTTATATAAATAAATATATAGAATATATTTTGGCAGTGCTGCAAATATATCATAAGTGTTTGCTTTCATTGATTTCGTCTTTATGAGTTTCTGTGAAGACGCCCTTGTATTTCAAGCAATGATTTTATGTAAATACTAACGTTTAAACATAGTATAATTAAGTGCTACGTTTTATTTTAGACAAAGTATATGTTAATAAAGGAATTATATTTTACTCCATGCAGATTATTGTTAGACGATTATCATTCCTAGTGTATCTTCATCGATTCGTAGCGAGACATGAATGCTACGGCATGAAATTGCTAATGCGAGTTCATTCTTACTTAGTAAGTGAGAAATGATTACACTAGGCAATTTTCAAACCATTCAATTTTCAAAAATCGCGCCAATACCAGCGACAATGCATCAATACGAAAATGTACGAGCACACCAGCCGAATCGAGGCAACGAGTTGGCATTGCGCGTCGTAGCAGGTCTTTTCAGTGATAACTCCCTTTGGCGTTGCTTCACGTAAGTTTGTATCTGAAGATATCATATTAATTATAGTGAATCTCTATCATTGGTGAATGTATTGTGCATATGGGGTTTACGCAGATGCAATTTTGCGTATATTTGACGCCAATTCATTGTATTTATATAAGTAAACCCATGATTTCCTACGCTTTACACTTAACCTTAAAGTTCATGCATGCTGTGTGTTGATTTGTACTTCTATGTCGACACGACTTCACAATATTGTTTTTGTAGTTCTACCCGTCGTATCATGCTTGTTATTCTAGTGCATTTTTTGTGACTACACAGTAGTTACGTTTACATAGTAGACTTGTACTGATTGCAGGTTATCGTAACTCGCAAACAACGTGAAAAAATGTCGGGAAACATTGATATTCTGTCCCTTAAGGAGGATGATGTCACCAAAATGTTGGCAGCAATGACCCATATTGGTGCACAAAATGCCAACTTCCAAATGGAGGAATATGTATACAAGCGTCGTACAGACCGTGTATATATCATCAACTTGCGTAAAACATGGGAAAAACTATTGCTGGCTGCCCGTGCTATTGCTGCAATTGAACATCCATCTGAGGTGTTTGTTATAAGTTCAAAACCCTTTGGGCAAAGAGCTGTATTGAAGTTTGCTGCCCATACTGGTGCAACTCCAATTGCTGGACGTTTCACTCCAGGTGTGTAATTGGCGGATTTCTAAGTAATCTCTTAAAATGATGTTCTTTGACACTAAGGAACCTATGATCCTCATGATTTTAAATTTGTCTTCTGATAGGCTATGTTGCAAGTTGTTAAGATATGTGTGGATATGGTTTTTTCAATAGCCCCTCTGTTTTATAGGTGCCTTTACTAATCAAATTCAAGAAGCTTTCCGTGAGCCAAGAGTCTTGATCGTTACTGATCCTGCTATGGATCAGCAACCAATTACAGAAGCTTCATATGTTAACATTCCTGTCATTGCTCTTTGCAATACGGACTCTCCGTTACGTTTTGTTGACATTGCAATTCCATGCAATAACAAGGCTCCACACAGCATTGGTCTAATTTGGTGGATGTTGGCCCGTGAAGTGAGTATCTGTTTCACATACTGTTAAGTAGCCAGTAATGTTTTAATGATGAAACGAAATCTGTTCCTAATATTGAAAAGCGATGATTGTTGTAAATTTTTCCACCTGAAGAAAAAGCTAGATACATTTTGATGAAACAGTTCTTATGGGCGTATGTATAATTGGGTAAACTTTATAGGTGTTACGTCTGCGTGGTGATATACCACGCGAGCAGAAGTGGGATGTCGTAGTTGACTTGTTTTTCTTCCGTGAACCCGATGAGGCTGAAAAGGAAGAACAGGCTGTCAAAGAATTGCCTCCGCCGAAACCAGAGCCTGCTATTCTGGAACCCACTGAAACCGAATGGACTCCAACTTTAACTGAGAACTGGGCTGATGAGACTGCTGGTTTGGGACCAGCTACAGTTCCAGCTCCAGCTGCTACCGCCGCAGCTACTGCAGCTCCTTTCCCTGCTGGTGAAGATTGGGCTGCGCAAGTGTCTGATGAATGGGCGGCGAATACCGCAGCCGCAACAAGCCAGACACAGAACTGGGCCACAAACACTGAATCATGGCACTAGATTTAATTTCTACTGACATGTACAATTTTTCATTAAAGAAATAATCGGCAATTGTTTGAACCATTATTTTTCATTAATTCTTCGTGTTGCACGCGTATAATGTATACAATTGCGCCTTTTCGCGCTTGAATGAGAATTCATTATTGTTGCGCTTATTAACCAATGCAACCACGTCCTATGCTGAATTAAATCAGCTGAAAGAAAATTCATTCGCTTGCAAATGTCGTCGGTAACACTGAAGAAAGCGGAGGGTGTGAATTGACATGAATAATCAGATAAAGACGAGTTTGGAATCAGCAGGCTTCTATGCCTAATTATGCAAGCTCATCAACGTTTTGCATAATTCAATCTAGGAATTCAAATATGAAAAGAAGATTTCATATTTGCCTATGAAAGTTTTATTGTTTTTATTTCAGTTTTTTGTCCCTCGCAATCTGCGTGCAGTAACAGCGAAGCAAACGTGTACAGCAAGCTATGTTTTATTGAAGCAGTTAGCATAAATAAATGCAAATATTTGCAATGTAATTAGTTTCCCAGTGGCATATTTTAATACACCGCAATTAGAATCAACGAATTCGAATTATTTTAGCTAAATTTAAATGAGCAAATGACGACATAACAATTCATGTGGCTTCCACCGCTTAAATTAGCTTAAAGATAAACAATTCAATCATTTTATCCATCCATAATCTTTTTACTCCTTGGGTGTCGGCAGGGCCGTCTTTAAACTATTTGAGGCCCTGGGCACATTAGGATCATGGGGCCCCTATGACCTTGAGAAAACACTATTTAGTTATAATAGACAAAGAAA
>JARJDV010003561.1:0-11674 GCA_030264675.1 Anaulacaspis nigra
CAGTAACGATTGCTTATAATATTCTCTATCTACTGATATGAAATCTGGGACAACTAAATATAGAAAATTTTTCTAAAACTCGATTAGAAAATTATTTTTTGCGAATGAAACTCCGTACATAAATCTAATATGCCCTCATTCTGTGTTAGACAACCTTTCCAAATATATCCATAATTCATTTCCTTGCTTTTTATATAATTTTAGGATTTCAGAATACAATAAAATTTATTTATTCGTAAACTACAACAATCTATCTATTAATTAGCACAAAGCGTTGTTTTAATGTCAACGTTTAAGTTTACAATATTGTCCAACTAGCAAACCAGTGTTCATCGTAAAGCATTTAATTACAAAGTGTCATTAACCATAAATCGACCACATCTGTTTAATTTCATCTCCAACCAATATTAAACCCGAATGCTCCAAAGCAGTCATTCGAATGGCTATTTAACACAGCGCGCATATCGCACTTGACGAAGGCAAATGAGGTCGACACATTTTCCTTCAACATAAGTGGCAATGACAATCGCAGCGTGCGCATCTTCGCAAGTGTTTAAGTGCAAAATTATGCACATAAGAAATTACACTCATTCGTCACATTCGAGTGTGTTCGAAAACTGAAAACTAACTGTCTCCGGCGATAATAAAATGCGCGCGAAGCAACTAAACGCTGCGCATCGAGAGTGCGCTTATGAATAGTGACACAACGTGACGGTGAATAATTTGCTTCTTGCCGACTGCATCTGGTTCTTCAATAATAACAGATAAAAGCTTTCAGCTCTGCTTGAGTACGAATGGTGGCTTTTGATATTGCACCGCAATATGTGGCAAATACCGCAGGAGAAATTTTCATTCTGCGCATAATTGCAACGTGCGCATTCAGCACTTGGATTGAATATTATTAAGCTCTTATCCGCATATCACTACTGTTCGTATACGAATACCCTGTACAGAAAACGTATTACTAAAAGTCATAAAGGCAAGTAACAACAATTATTACGGAACGGTTCATTTCTTTCGCAATTATTCCACGTAATTCGCCAATTTCTGATTAAATACCTGCGTACTGTTATGCCATCAGCGTTATTATTGCACTTCGTTAATTTTTGTTGCTGTTGTTGTACATTATTAAAATGTGCAAAATGTATTCCGACTTTATAGCTAACTGTAAATATTAGTTAAGGAATATTTTTATAGCTACCAGTAGAAAATCCAGTCGGTCATATTAATTACAAGCAAGAACTTGCAAATTGCTTTATATAGACTCGCTGCTCGAATAATTTATATAAATAAGAAGAACCGGTAGCCGTAAGTAAAGGTCGTACTTAAATTAAGATCAGTACGTGCATGCTGATCAATTCGTTTCGCCGCAAGTCTTCGATCTTCTTCGCTCGTAACAAACAAGTCTTGTACTCTTTTACTTTCTAAATAAATAAGCATTTGCTTTTTCTTCATTAGCTCATCGCGAAAGAGAAACAGCACGAGCTAACCTAGAAATAAACCACAACTAATTGCCAGTGCTGCCCTGCAAAGAGTGAAACCACTTTTGAAATAAAAAAGGAAAAGCGACGCCTTCATGGCCTTACACAATATACACCTTCGGCGGCAATTTCGCGGAAAATCAATACGAAAACAAAACGAAACAGTGCATATTCACGCCTCAACGGACCTTTCTTTCTTTCACCTAAATGACAAGCATTACAAAGAACCGGCCCACGCGAGCGCAGCCTCAATAAAAACGAACTGACCTCACAGAAATTTATGTTATGTCAGGTAAATGTCTACGAAGAAAAGGAAAAGTGAACTCAACGGAAACACGACGCTGTTGCTGAAATCGATTTTTGTTGCTCATTAGCGTTTATCATGTATGCATAAAAGTGGCATTGAAGTTGGTACATGTTGTTTATACAGGTTATCTACGTATCTGCTTAATGACATCACCGAATTCATAAACTTCGCGAAACATCTCCGGTCCATTGTTCAAAGAAAATTATCGAATAACAACTAACCTGTGTTGGAGATGCGACTAATGATTCCGGTTGCGGCATTACTGATGATAATTATTCTTCTTAGTCATCCAGCAATAACGGATTTAATCCATAATCTCTGACGAGTTTGCACTGATGAATTCAATCACTCGTAACGTGACTTTCAGACGACTCGCGCGACTCAAGCTACGAACGCGTTCAAAACGTGACTGGAGCAGGCTAGAATACGTTTCGATGGACAGAGCATGTTTCCAACATACAAACAACTGGAGTGGTGGAGTGCGAATGAGTCACGCTGTTGCACAGAGTAAAACGTGATGGCGTGAGTCAAGAACAACGTATCCGCATGGCGATAGCTATAGGCAACCAATAGTTAGGAGAATGTGTTGTTACATTGTAATGCCGACCAAATGCGACGCTTTATTACAACAACCATGATTAAACATCGTGCTATTCGAATAAAAATAAAATGTAAAATGACTTACACGATAATAAAAATTAAAATAAGCTGACACAATACAATAAGTTTCATCCAGGAATGTCAAAAGCACTAATCACTATGCATTGTTCCATCTTTTGCTGCGCTCAACATTTCGCGCATTTCGTTCAATTTCAAATCGTCGTTCATCAGCACGTTGGAGAAAATCTTGACGGTCCAGGTAAGCACCTTTACCCTTCTTGTACGCGTCCAACTCCGATTCAATTTTATTTGAACTTTTGTAGGAGTCCCAGTCCAATTTGGTTTTCTCTAGAGTGCTTAACTTTTGCTTTTTACCAATTTGACTTAATACTGATCCAATTCCACCTAAACCTGCTTTTCTCTTTGGGGGTCCATTGCTTGGTGGATCACTTGAATTAGATGCAGTCTGTGCCTGGCTGAGTCTGGCTTCAGCTGAATCTGCTTTCACTTCCTTTTGAATTTTGACTTCTTCTCCAGCAAATTCAAAAATTTGTGTTATCTTAACAGTTTCAGGCATCTTGTTGTTTGTTTTTTCTTCAGTAGTTTTGTCTGTTGCTTTTTCTGCACTGCTAGGGGTCACTGATTTTGTACCAATTTCATCTTTCTTTTTAAAACCTGTATCCATTTTAAAACTGGCCCATAAATCATCTGCATGCTTTTTCTTCTCTTCTGCAGACAATTCTTTCTTCTCTGATTCTTCCACTGCTGTTTCAGTTGTAACTTCATGTTGCTTCACCTTTTTTTTCGTTGCTCGTTTCCGTCGATTTGGTTTTACATTATCTTGTTCTGTATCTGATAATGGATCTTCAGGATCTCCATCTGAATCCACTTCAGATAACACTTCACCTGTAGCAGCCCCTGCTGGAACATAGTCTTCATCACTTGAATCACTATCTTCAGGAAATTCCTTATCCATGCTACAAGATACATAAATATTATTATAAACTTTAATTACGCATTGATTAAGCGCGCTTACTCACCTTACGGTGCGTCAAACTTCGTCTTAAAAGCCGGCAAATCTATTAACGCACATTAAGTACACAGGCAGAACAGTGCGAGTACAACCAAGTAAGACAGTGGTTACTGCTCTTCCTCTCTTACTGCTGGTATAGAACGGCACCGATAGAGTGTATGCAGCGCCATTTCGTTGACGTATTCGATTGGCAGCACTGCTTGGTTATTTTCCAATGAATGTCAACAGATATGACAACAATGTGATGAAAAGACAAAAACTAGTGATGAATTTCTAAGTTATTTAATATTATAGTTTTTAATTTTTCATCAACCTAATTCTTATAAATACTGGTTGCCTTAATGTACAGCGATGTCAAGTAAACGTAGACCGACAACAGCACAAAATCCAAAATTAAATTACCGACCCTCATTGGAACGAAATGACGCAAAAGGTACGAAACCAACGATTAATCCGACGTCAGTGAAGGAAATTTTCGTCTTAATGGTATTGTTTCTATGCAAGAAAATTCTCTTCTACAACACGACTCACAGAGTGTTTCTGTATCTTGGAAGCCTATTCTTAATATCTCTTGTATCAGATGTAGCAACCTTACCAAAAAGCTACCTGTCTAGGTCAGATAACATATTTAATCAGTACTTTGTTAAGTATTCTTGGGGCTGGAACTTGTTGCTCACAGTCCCATATGTTACACTAACTGGTTTGGTTTACTGTGGCGGAGAGAAAGACAAAATTGTTAAAAACCATCTGATGAGAATTGCTATTGCAACTGGCTTTTGGTATTTCTGGACAACATTCTTCAACTACATTGAATCCAATTATGGCAAGTGCAACATCAAGGGAAATGAGTTTGGAACAAAGGTCATGTGTCTCAAAGCAGGAAACTTCTGGAATGGTTTTGACATATCTGGCCATTCATTCATCTTGATCTATGGCAGCCTTTTACTCTTAGAAGAGACTAGAAGCATTATAAACTGGGATAGCATTAAGGATTATATTAGATTGGAAGAACATTGCAGAGCAACTAGAGATACATCTTTGAGTACAAATCCATTGAGATCTCTTTCAAGTGAGCAATTCATTGTGGTGAAAAGTAATTATGAAAAATACACTCCCTATATTAGAGGATTATTCATTCTTATGACAATTTTCTCAATATTATGGGATTTCATGTTGCTATGCACAATGCTTTACTATCATGTGATGATTGAGAAATTACTTGGTGGTGCCACAGCTATCCTCACATGGTATCTCACATACCGAATTTGGTATCCAGCCAATGCGGTTCCAAGTTTGCCTGGAGAGGGGTGCTTCAGGTATATTAAAAACAAAGTGGTTACACCAAGTGCTACCACTACTGGAACATCTAGAAAACGCACTGGAAGCATTGTTAATGGTAATCAGCCAACATTTATGGGTAGACCATTATACACTAATCGGGCAACAGATGGTAATGTATCAGATATAGATGATGGTAATAGATAAAATTTTTGTGAGTTTAAACTCTTAAATGAATATGTGACAAACTCTTTACTTCATAATTATGTAATAAGAATTTATTGGTATTTAATTTCAGAGAAATCTAAATGCCAATATCTTATTACCATTTATATTTAGCTTTTGATAAGACTATGGTCACTATTTGCATTACAGATCACATTTATAATATATTATATTTAATACATTTCTTCCTCATTATTTTGCAATAATTCACTAGCTATTTTGGTAGCTTTACTAATGTTCAGTTTTTTTATTGCATGTACAAAAACTTTGATAGTCATTTAATGGTTAATTTTGTTATTTTTGTTTACTTTCAATGTGCAAACCCAATGACCTTAATTAATGTTGTTAAGTCATGTTATAAGTTTTTAATTTTATGGGATTGTTATATCTATGTTGTATCCAGTGTTTAATGTAAAATGACAACTTGTATATATGGTTTGGAATTGTTTTTTATTTATAAATACTACTTGTGGAATTACAGGCTGAGCGGTAACAGTGTACATATGTTAACGAATTATTTTCCTAACCATCATCCATCCTCCAATTAAAATGAGGGTTGATGTGAGCAAAGTTGTTGTAATTGTTAATTTTCTATGTCCTTGCGATAAAATCTTAATATGCGTTGAAATGGTAGGCATAGTTTGTTTGTATGAACGTCTTTTTTGCACTTTGGCATAATAATTTTGAACATTTGGTCGTTTGTCTTTACCCCAAAAATGATGCTCTAATCCCAAAACATTCAAACGTTCCAATAGTACTGTTAAACTTATGTCAGCTACTGTAAAAGTTTCACAACATAACCACTCGTCTGATGGATCTAAAAGTATGAAAGAAAATTATATAATTAGATTCATTTAAATAGAATGAATTTCAACCTGTATGAGACGCGAGTTCGTCCTCGATTTTATCTAAAACACGATCAACTAATTCCAGTTGATGCAGAAACTCCTCTTTGCTGGTAATGATTTCATGTCGTTTTTCGGAATTCTTAATTTTCTGCTTGAACACATGTCGATAACGTGGATTGTATTCCATTTGTTCAGTCAAAAATTCAATTCGATTATTTTCTGCTTCTAAAAATGAAGAACAATAATTTCCATTGTATGGTGGTTTTCTGATAAGTTTGTACTTTTCATGGCAGTGCGAACGGGTCTAATAAACGGAATCTTTGGCCATCCTATAAATTCCTCGTGGAAAAATGATCCCAGAGTGATAATTCCCGATTGTATTTGATCCAATTGACATCTAAAATAAGTGACTTTGTGTTGAATCTTGTTTCCCTGATCGATCGAAATGAGTTGACCAATTGATTCGTCTAAAAATACAACCAAAGGGTAATGTAATTATTAATTATTAGTTTCAAACCTCAAATTTTCTTACCATCTTGAAAGTTATCTTCCAAATAGTCGATGATTTTATTGGATGAAGGAATTATTTTTCCCGAATCCTGTAGAACAGGAAACTCACCCCGTGGATTCAAATCCAGAAACCATGGTTCGTATTGTTCGTTTTTGACCAAATTAATTATGTATTCCTCAAATGGTAATTGCTTTTCGTATAATGTCATGAGTACCTGAAACATTAAATTGTTAATAATTGGATTCTAATGCTTTTATCACAGTTAACAAGTGTGTAATACATAGATAAATAAGTACAAATATTTGTAATTGCCGATTCTTTCGCGGTTTTACCACATTAAACGACCTTTCATGCTAAGATTTTCATTACCAAGACGGTGTCTAATAACAAATTTCCTCTTGCACGACAAATTCAGTACAAATTGTGACTGTGATTCGTTCCGCAAAAGTGCGTTTTGTTGGATTGCGTTAGTTACGTGCAGGGTCATTAAAAGATACACGTGATTATTGTTACAACCGTCTATTAACTATGTACTCCAACTTTTTTAGGATTGGTATTAAGGATAATAAAAATGAAAGCATGTGATTTGTGATTTGAAAAGGTTTCATCGTATTCTTGATGAGATGTAAACTACCAGAAAATATAGTTCTATAAATAACCCAAAATAGTTATGTACCTTTTGCGAGTAGTAAGAGTACGGATGATAATACAACATTAGTCCATCCTCAATGTTTATTCTGCACTCACCACCAATGTAATTCACACTCATTGTTACGCGAAAATAACTTAAAATCTGCTAAACACCGACTACGAGATTGGTCAAACTTTCAACGCAACTACCGCACGCGCAATGCGCTCTAACTACAAATCCCAACAAACATAATATCGCCTTGCGCGCTGTATCAGGAGAATGAGAATTTTGTTAAGTGGGACAGATCATTATCATATTTTCTTTTCAAACAAAGCGTAACGCAATTTTCCTTCAACAGATTTTCTCCTACCTAAATACGTATGTTATAGGTTTATAAAAACATTACACTTACACAACTGATAACAATGAACCTCATCATTCAGATATCCTAATATGGCACAATAAAGATTTTGTAATCCGTTTGCAAATTGTAACTTGTTGCAAAAATGATATCAAACATTTAATCAAATTTTTAATAATGAATTTGGTTATAGACCGTAAATATTATTTGTAAATATATATTTAGTTATAATTAATTATTAATAATAATTAGTTTGTTTCTTAATAAATACAATATTAATATACGTATAACGTCTTTTAAATAAAGAAATTATTTAAAACTTTATTTTGAGAATTAGTGACTTTGTTCATCTAGTTACTTTTCGTAAGCTTCGGTTGGCTTCATTGTCAATAATGACAGAAAGTGTCACCAAAATATAGCCTTCTTGTTTAGTGTTTTGGTTTGGTTATTTCTGATGATTTATTATAAAACGAAAACGTATTAGCTGCTGGATTAGAATCCAGAAGGATTGCTCTCGTTTTCCGAGAACAGTTTAAACATATTACACTGAAAAATTGATGGTGGAATAATGGACAGTGATAACGGCAATCAGAATGGTAGTGTTGATGCAGAAAAACTCAATCTGAGCCTTGATATGGGCGACGATATTAAATTGGAGGAGGTGAATTATGAAAGTGATCTTTCATCATCATCGAGCGACAGTTCCAGCGCACCTAGCATTAGTTCTGTAAGCACCGCTTCTTCAGCCACAAAAGACAGAAGAGGCCGGCATAAACGCGGTCCATCCAAAGACAACAAAAGTCCTTCACCGGCAGCGAAACGTGCACGTTCGAAAGAACCGAAAGTGAAGTCGTACGACTACTTAACGAAGTTGAATTACCTCTTTAGGGATGCTAGATTTTTTGTGATCAAGTCTAACAATGCTGAGAATGTCACATTGTCAAAAGCAAAAGGTGTTTGGTCTACACTGCCACAAAACGAAGCAAACTTAAATCAAGCGTACAGAGAATCTAGAAATGTACTTCTAATATTTTCAGTCAAAGAAAGTGGTCGATTTGCTGGATTTGCACGGTTACACGGCGAATCCCGGCACGACGGTCCACCAATTTCGTGGGTGCTTCCTCCGGGTCTGTCCGCAAAAGCGCTAGGTGGCGTGTTCAAAGTAGATTGGATATGTCGTAAAGAATTGCCCTTTAATAGCACAATGCACTTGTATAATCCATGGAATGAAGGTAAGCCAGTAAAGATCGGACGCGATGGGCAGGAGATTGAACCACGCGTTGCCGAGGAGTTGTGCCGATTGTTTCCTGAAGACGATGGAATCGAAATCACACCGATTCTGCGTTTAGCCAAAGATGCTGCGAAAAAGAGCAATGGCATTCGACGTGATGGACCGCGGCATCCAAAAGCACGAATGCCCATCGCAGCACGAACAGCGTTTAGCAATTATCGCGGACGAGGTGGATCATCTTATTCGCGACGAAAGTTCTTCCTGAGTTCCAGGGGCCTAACAAGTATGGGTCCGCAGTATCGACGGTCGCAGTCACCAAGGCCACGTGATAGATTTCCAATGTTCTACGATCGGGAACCGCCACGTTCGTATACCGCGGCGGCGGCGGAAGCCTATGTGGCAGACTATATGCGCACGATGCAGCACCAATTGCCGCCGCTACCGTACGCACCGCCTCCAGGTTTATATGGTAGTTCACCATATGACAACATACCGCCTCCACCGCGATTCTACGATCCGCCAATACCAGACTATATGCCAACGCGCGGCTGTTCCTATAATGATAAGCGTTCGTACGATCGTTCCGTCGATGAATTCTTATGGAGGACAACCGAACGATCACGTGATCGAGATCGGGAAAGTCGTTTCCGTTATCGTGACAGACTGTAAATGCACTTGATTCGTTTGCATATTTCAATCTGCATTGGTAGGGCAACTCACCGTACAACTGAAACGCTGAACGAATTGAGGTGTTATTCTATTGGTTTAAATTAATTATATTCGAAGATTTCTTTTGTAAATAATGTCTTTATCAATTGAATTTCAGTAAAGATGGCAGCTGAATATTTGCTGAATGTCTTTAAAGTGCAAATGGCCGAACGGCAGTTGGCGATTGCAATTATTTTGAAAGAGAGCGCAATCCACTATTTATGTAAGATATAAGCTAAGTAAGAGCAAAACACTCAGAACTTTGTTTCCATTGAAAACTTTGAGGTCTGCGAAATGTAAAATTCAATCTGTCGATTTTTTTGTTGGAAATTTCTCGGAGAGATCGAATCGAATCGTGGCATTTTGAATCGTAATCTATGCATTGCTCAAATGATTAACATATCTTCCGATCGTATTATCATTTTTATTTGATTATAACCATATAAAGGAAGATAATCAGTTTGTTATCATATACCTCATTTGTTTCATGATTGGAACAATGGCAGCGTTTTTAATTTAATGCTAAACTGTTAGAAATCAATGTTTTATACGTATTCGATGCATGATTCGATTCTGTCTTGTAAAAATTGTACATTGATATTAAAATGCAATGAGCAATCATGTTCGCTTATTATATCAATCTCTTCAAATCGTTCTGGTCTTTATGTACAAAAGGAAATATGGAAGATTTCTATAAAATCATCGGTGCAAATGTATTTATTGATAAACAATTGATGTAAAATTCACTAAATGATGTAATGATATAGTTGAAAATGAGATCAGATAATGCATTCATATTACAAGATGATTATTTTAAATTAATTCATACGTTCTAATATTGTATAAGAAATTATTTGTACAATTTTCTTATAATAGACATAGGAAAATAACTGTAAATGTCCTCATTTAATTGTCAGCTCGCAAAATTGCGATAGCTCCCTAGCAAGAAAATGTGGTTTACCGAGTGTACATTTTTAATTTGCTGGAGAGTGCTGCAAAAGCCTATTTTACTAACAATTAACTCAATTATTTACATCAAATTAACGCGGGCGAAAGTAGGTGCTAGTAAACGTGAATAATTTACGGCGTTGAATCACGCTACAGCCCTAGCACGTCTGCGTGCTCATCATAAACGTCATTTGATAAGCGTGCAACATTCACCGACAGTTGGCGAGCATTTGCAAGGTAACGAATGTGATAACAACAGGAGTATTGTGGTTGCAGCCTCTCAATCAGTGCATTATTCACTTTTCTCGCATCTTCTCGTCGATGATCGTTCCAGTGCTAGTGGCGTGCTTTCTCGAGCGGCCGCGACGTGCTGACGATTGGATGTTGGCCCGGGCTGCAAGTCCTGCGCGCAGCACACACCGTGCGCACTCCACTACCGCGAGAGTCCGTATACTACACCCGTGTGTAACTCCCATTCGCATACTCGATGAGTGCATCCACGGTCGGAATAGCCGCCGCGTATCGCTGAACGGTCTGACAGCACTGGCGGTGTTTGTCGTTCGTGGTACGCGCTTCGTTCGGGTTGTTGCTCTCCGGAATTAAACCTCCTGAACAAAACGCGTCCAAGTGGGCGCATTGAAAAACGAACTACGAAAAACTCTTATAAACAACACCGACCGCACACACGCTACCAGCTCGAGCAAATTGAAAATATGCGTTCGCTTTAGATGTGCGGCGTTCATCGCTTGACGATTATGTGTGCTGTGCACCGGCGGAATAAATCCTTCTGTCATCATCGCGAGCACCGAATATCGCCCTGATTCCTCGCGTTCGCATCCGTTTCGAAGGTAACTTGTGAAGTGCTTCCGACAAGGTGGAGTAATATGTGCATTGCGCTGTGGTCGTTTCAAAACAACACCCTAAACATTACCAAGCAGCCGATGAGTAAATGAAATGCCACTTCGTACAGAATGGATTAGCAAGGAGTCACCACGTCGAAATTAAACAATAATCGCTTTGATTGTCCATTTGTTTTGGATTAAGCCGTGCAGTGGATTGCAAATATTTTGGTAAGTTCCACAGTGTACATTCCCGATAATGAATTGATAAATATGTGCGCATAACCTATAAGGTGTTTTTCATACCTGTTTTTATTATGACAACAATGTATCAATGTACCGCGTACAGTTTTTATATTGATAACAATAAAAACCTACCATGTTGATAATTGAAACATTTAAATTCCGCGATTTGTGCGAATTCTAATCGAAGCTTTTGCTTTTGCTGCTTGCTTAAAACTAATGTGGATGATGGAGGCGTTTTCATTAAAGGCCATCTTCCGTAAATGTCAATGGTGAGGTCAAAACACCGTGCAGAATTCGGCGAAATGTTCCAATCATTTCGCCATAAATGGCTGGCCGATTAGACGAGAATCTTGAATTTATCAATTATGTAGGAAGAGATAAGCACGTATTCGAGTGCAATCAGCGAGCGAATCCAAACACAGATAGC
>JARJDV010003562.1:0-27851 GCA_030264675.1 Anaulacaspis nigra
AACGAGCAAAGATGCTCTGTCTATATTTACTATAGGACTATGTTACCATCTCGTTGACATGCAATGACGGCTAGTTTTTGCAATTGTGTTGTAATAGATTTTAATTTAAATGTTAAATTATGCCATCAATTAACCTTAGTATCTTTCATGCATGAAGGCAATTCGAAATCTATGAAATTGATTCCCGAACATTATTTTGCGACTTTATACGATAAGGGTTGTTAAAAAATAGCAGTATTTTGACTACTATCGCGTTCCTCCCTCAGGAACTTAGCTCCTGCTTGTGTTAGCCAGGATGTGTATTTATATTGTACGTGAACTAAATAATTTAAGGGCGTTTAACTACGATATACAGCTCCTTTCAGTAATACGCCGTAATTAGTTATGATGCTCATCAGCTGCATCCTCATCGCTATCTTCATTTTGTTGTTGTTGCAATTGCTGACCTGCATTATGCTGCACCATATTTGGTGCTGGATTGCATATAGGAAAATTTATTTCGTTCGCCGAGCCGTAGCTGGGCCGCATCTCTGGAGGATTCAGACGTGAATGCGTTGGTTCCATGCAACCGCCAAATTGTTGCTGGATAGGCTGAACGCCCAGGAGAGGCATTGACTCGTAATCGGTTCGTCGGCTCAAGAGAAAGTCCATGATACGATAGTCTCTTCCGTTATTCGTGTTGGCAACCCACAGTGGCAACCACTTATTTACCAGGAGCCACTCGACCGAAACTTTACTGATGCGCCCCGTGGGATCAATTGGTTCGGCATTGCCATAATGACTATCGATACCACTGGCACAAGACGAGCTTAAATGTCGCTCGATGCGTCCAATACCATGACCTATCACATCTATACGACCATAAGCATTGCCGATTCTTCCATATGTTCCGGAATTGCATCCAGGCAAATCTGCTCCATTAACTGGCGCGCCAGGACAATTGTCGCATGCTGCATACGACGGCCCAGGTTCATCACGAATTACGCATTTCTGACGAATGTCCTCGATGCTTTCATAAATGTTTTCGTCTGGTTGCTGCTGCTGATGCATGCGGTTGTTGACAGATTGTTGATGTGGATCTTGGTTGTGCTGATATGCCTGTACTGATGGATGCAAATTATGGTTGGATGCAATGTGGCTGGCACCGGGGTCATTGTGAATCGATTCATAAATATTCTCATACTGAACTGCATCCTGCCGACTTCTCGGCAGTGAGGCGCAAGAAGTTGACGGGTACGAGGACGATCCTCCTTCTGCGCAGCTGTTCTCGTCGCAATTTGCGTAACGAGAGGATGCAAAGCCACTGCCTATGCTGCTGTCGCATCGACTAGCACCGCCGCCGTCGCCTCCAGAAGCGACCCCACTCACCCCGATGCCAGCATTCACCAAATTTCATATAGGCTTATTTATTATCGCCACGCCAGCATAACTGCGCCCAATGCTCATACACGATGTGGTCAATGTCCACGCCATCGTCTTCGGGTTGTAGATCTCCACGCTGGGCAAATTACTGAATCCGTCATCGCCGCCGACTACGTATAGCACACCATTCACGGCTATAACGCCCGCATTACGCCGGCAATTATTCATGTCTCGAATGGCTGTCCATTCGTTCGTGCTGGGGTCGTACGCCTCGACAGATTTGCGCACTGATGGTCCGTCGTGTCCTCCCACCGCGTACAAAATGCCATCCAAGACGCCAACCCCAGCGCCACTTCGCCGAAAGATCATATCTGCAACACAAGTCCAGCTGTCGGTTTTCGGATTGTAACACTCCACCGAACACAAGCATTGGCGTGACGAACCATCATAGCCACCAACCGCATACAGCAAACCGTTAAGAACGCCGACTCCTACACTGCTGCGGCGTGTCGACATCGCGGCAATGGGCATCCAGCGCTGGATCGCTGGATTATACATTTCCGCACTGTTCAAGCCGGTGGAGCCATCAAAACCGCCAACTGCATAGATACAATTGCCAAGAACTGCCACCCCAAGCGTCGAGCGTCGCGCTTCCATGCTGGTGCATGTAGACCACTGATCTAAGCTTGCATCGTATACATCAACGGTGCGCACCCTGAGCGAGCCGTTAAACCCGCCAACAGCGTAGACTTTTCCATTCAGTACAGCAAGGCCAGCTCGACAACGTCTCGATGGCATTTCAGCTACTTGATACCAGCGCTCCTCTTTGAAATCATAACATTCCACGCTACGAATGGCTTTCGGCGCTTGCCCACCCACGACTAGTAAAACTTTCGGCAATCCCACCGGCTGGCGCGGTTTCGTACGCGGAGTTATAAATGAGATTTTGCTATCACCTTTCAGCAGATGATACTTGAGCGCTTCAATTAAATAATCCTTGCACTTCAAATCGGATTTAAGCAACGGTTCCTCTTCCACTCGTTGCATGAGATATTCCTGCGACATCAATGGCAAGCGAACGTGCTCCATCAGCTGCGAAAGTTTTTCACGGCGAGCATCTGTGTCATGTTGTACCCAGGCGACCACGCATTCAAAGACCTTCTCTTCAGTGGGTACAATCAACCGATCACTGCATATCAGTTTGGACACCTGCTCATGTGTGAGCATAAGGAATTCCTCGCCTTCTACAACTTCCCTAGAAATCGCGAATAGTCGATCAGCACTTGTAACGGCTTCGCTGGAAGTACTTACATAAAATGCTGCTCAATGTAACCCTCAGCATACTTGAGCAACTCAAGGCACCCATGCAGATCAGCAAACTGACGAATACCCAGGCAATTGGACGGGTGTAGTTGACACTGTAAGAAATCGCAGCACGCATCTCGTACGTCTGTCAGCTGAAGCAGGTTGGCTGCCGACAGAAGCACCTGCACGTTGTCTTCGGTAACAAGAACTTCAGCGGTATAAATATAGTTGACAATAAGCAGCAGGGCATGATTATCCACTCCGCGCAAAGTAATTCTGTCCTGCTTGCTCTCTTCAAAGCTATTGAACATGGCATAGAAATATGGGGAGCAAGATGCGAGGACCATGCGATGTGCAAATATCTCTACATCCTCCGCAACTAGCGTGACATCACACAAATGCTTCTGCCTGTTTTCAAGAGGTGTGCGTCGAATTAGAATCGCCCTTGTGGACTACGTTACGTATACTTACTTCCGCATCATATTAAGTATTTCAAACGATTTGACAGTATGATTTGTATTATGATAGGAGTATTCCTTCTCTTTGCCGTTCGGCCGAGGCACATGCTTCTGACTGCTTTCATCCAGTGAATTCTGACTTGCATGTCGCAAAAGTAGACAGCTATAACGCAACAGAAACCGCATCGAACATTAAAGACGCAATCACCTACTCGTGTTCGTACATAAACAAATAGTTGCCGTACGCATCATACGAGTAAACAATGAACAAACCACTCACCTGAACGGCCGCTCCAGAATAGACGTCTCCGCTGATTCGTTTTGGCTTCCTGCTGTCTCACGCTCCATCGTCAATCGGAAGCCCGGAGTCGAGGAAAGCAGCCCGAACACACGAGAGATTATACTGCTCCAAACGCCTCTATTCAACGTCGTCTCACAACATCGTTGTGGCGAAACACTGGCCACTACGTTAAACTGCGTCGTGGAATCGTTGTCGGACACTGAGATAACGATCAGCTGTTTGCTGCTGTCGCACTGTTCTTGATTGCGTATGGAAACAATCTGTTGGTGCTCCATTCCCCAGCTTATTTCCGTTACGCCGAGCATGCAGCGACATCCACCAATGTTTATATTTAACATTCAGGATTTTCCCGCGAAAACGTTAGAATGTGATTAAACGCTGTTTAATCGGTTTAGTACATAGTTTAGGCAATTCCAATAGCCGATATTGAGGTAATGCAAAAATATAAATCTGCAACAAAAGTGTCTATAGGTTATTTCCAGTCAAATTCTATGCATATAAATTCTTTGTTGAAAAACAATGGTCAACTGATTGAAACGTTGATTATGTTGGAGAAAACATGAAAAGGATGACCCATTTATATAGATAACATAAACGCAATCGCATGTCTAGCACCTAAATAAATATATATATAACTGATCTTTGTTAGCATTTGAGCATTAAATTACGTTGCGCGCCTTAATATGTACAAATTCGGCATCGTTTTCCTGTTTAGTTTGCCCATCCCAATTCGAAGTGGTAATGAGCTAATACCTGAAGAAGTGAACACCACGATTGAAGCACTGAAAGATGTTACTTATGTGGAAACGGCGACTAGTTGCATTTTCCAGGCTGTCGATCGATTGGTGACAAAAAAAAGTTTTAATACCATTATTTACAAGGGAATTGAATCTTACCCGCAATATGAAATAACTCAGCAGCTACTTCCCAGGCTACATAATGCATACACGGTGCGCAACTGGACTTGGGAAGTGACAAACGGTACGCGCAACATCTTCAAAAGTTTTCGATTATGTATTGCCAACTGCAATTCGAAAACAGAAGAGCACAAAGTATTTCGCTACATGTATAAACAACGGCGTGTCGTGGATAATTATCTGATGGTGTTGGATACAATCACTGATTGTGATCATTTGCTGGAGCAGTTGAAGGAAATGGAATCGTACAATGCAAATGCCGGCTTTATAATATACTACGATAAGATTGCTAAAGATGCGAAAAAGGTAGCTGGTTATATATTGGGTTTGTTGTATAACAGGAAACACTTTAAAACGTCTGTCCTGGTTCCCACATCATTATCTTCGTTTACAGTATATAGCTTTGAATTGTTCGGAGCGAATGTCGAAGATTGTGGAAAGAATCCTATGTATAGTCCTGTGTTAATCTGTTTCAAAGGTCGCGTGGTGACTGATCACATTGAATCGTTGACTCGATGGAAAATGCTCAACTGTACGCTGTACGCGGAATTAATGATTGTCCCACCATTAGTGATCAATGAGAGGAAAGGAGTAGAAATTGAAATTATTAATACGATTGCAGAGCAATTGGGAGTGAACTATAACTTCTCATTACATATGCAATCAGGCAGTTGGGGGGAGCGCAGTGAGGAGCATGATTCTAAGTGCTTAAATTGTTCCAAATGGACTGGACCACTTCGCATCATCGACCTGGATCCATTCAAATTCGGCCTCGGTAGAGTTACTGTATATCCCGAACGCATGATGGATTTTGAGTTCTCAACAATCTACTACATCGAGAACATGCTGTGGGTCGTACCCATAGCAAAACCTATCCCGAAGTGGGCCAGTATCATCACGATCTTCGAGTGGCCCACCTGGATAACACTCGCATCGACTGTTCTACTCATGGGTGGACTCACATTCGCCATAGCAAACATATGCAAGGAGCGCGAATTCAACTTCTTGAAGATTTTCTCAGCGGCGCTACTTGCTTCGGTGCAGATTCTCTTGAGCACCGCAGTGGCCACACAACCAAAAAGTAATTCAGTGCGATCACTGTTTATCGCCTACGCCATGTTCATGATCATTATCGGCGGATTGTACCAAAGCAGTCTGATCAATGTTCTCACGAATCCGCGTTATGAGCATCAAATCGACAGCGAAGACGAGGTGTTCGATTCGGGCATTGGCGTTGGCGGAATGTCACAGCGAAGGGACATCTTCAACAACACCAGATCCGAGCGCGATATGCGCATTTATAATTCGTACGAGATCTACGACGAAGTTAATGACACAGAGTTTCAATGGCTGCTCACTGTCGCCAAAGATCAGGACACAATCACCATTCTCGGCGAATACTACGCCAGCTATTTCATTGACACTAAACATCCAGCAATTGTTGATGCTCACGGAAGACCGCTTGTGTATTTGATTAAGAACGATGCGCTCTACGCTGAGCAAGTCAGCGTTGTCTATTCGCGAGGATTCATACTGAAAAAGCGATTCGATTATATTGTCACCATCCTCTTCGAGTCCGGCATGATTGCGCATTGGATGGAATACTATAAGACCGTCAAGGATGACGAATCGTTCGCTGGTGTTAATAACGTTAATTTAACCATGATAGATGATCACGAACTAGACGAATCTACCGCAACAGTTACGATAACCCTCGAGCATTTACAGGGTGCCTTTGCGTTCTGGTCTATCGGTTCAATTTCTAGCTTGGTAGCATTTGTTGGTGAACTAATATATTCAAAAATAAGACGATATTACGTACGTCAGCAATTCATAAGAATGGTCCATCGAGTACATGCAGTTAATCGTTTAAGAGTAATTAAGCACAAAGAATTTAGAAATGTTTCCAATAAATACTGGTCTAATAATAAATCGAAATTTTAATTTATATCAAATTGTTTATTAGCATCACGTGATTCGCTACACCAAACGAACACATGTCCCATGTCTTTGTTATACGTTCAGTGACGTCCTAACAATGTTGATTTAAAACAAGGACCTGTATAGAGATTGGCATATTATCAGACAGTCGTCACACAATTGCTATGATGAATGGTTATTGTATTTACAATAAATAAACTAAAGTCAATAAAACTGACAATTCATCAGCGTTCTAATATGAACGCTTTGCATCCAAATTAAAAAATGTTTGATTAAGTACGCGTTCTTCGGCCAGAAATAAAACTTCGTACATGTTCTTGCCCTGATCCTAGACAACGCGAGCCATGGAAGCGGCGTATGCAAAATTATAGTGTTTAATTTTCAAATTATAGGTGAGTTCCCGATTTGGTGGTAAGCGTGCGGTAAAGTGCTGTCTGCTGCCAAAGTGTTTCGGCGACTAGCGGTGCATTCGCTCGTAGGCGCGTGTCTATTTCAGTTTCGCATTTTCAAAATACTAGCAAAAACAGCGCCAGAGACCTTGTATATAACAAAAATAAATCGGCTAGTTGCTGCCTTCCAAGCGCTGATGCACAGATTAACGCGCTACACGCAAACGGGGTTCGCGCCGAATTCCTCCTTTAATTTTGATATCTCAAAGATGAGCTTCATCAAAGGCTTCTGGCGCTTGTTGAAACGCTGTTGGGTCTTGGGTTATAAGTATGTATAATATGAGAGTGACTTAGTTTGGCAAAACGATGAGTGTTTACCCCAAAGGATTTTCGTATTTAGCGAATGTAGCAGTTGATTCGCATAATGGGTTTGGAGCGATTTATGTACCCTAATGCATTACGCGCTTTACTTGCAGTCGAAAGAAAAATATATTTGGAATGAATCCCTTGCTGATATCGGTGATATTCATCGTCTTTACTTCACTGCTAGCCACTTTGATGCGGGGCACAATTAGAAGATGTGTGAGCCGGCCGATGCTCAGACAAATGCTTCTGGAGTTTACCGCTACGGCTGAATTATGCGCCGTTTGCTTTGAACTAGTTATTGGTAAGTTGATCAACTTAGGGTAGATGAGACGACGCATAGGAATCGTTGTTTTAGTTGCTGATAACTATGGAGTATGGATGTATGCGCTTTTCTTGTTCGTCCTATCCATTTGGTGGTCGCGCGTCTGGCTATTTGAAACTGCTTGCCCGTACACGGAACTGGAAAAGGTTGTGGAAGGTAACCAAAAATTGGTGCCCACCCTATTGGTGATACTTGCTCAATTACTTGGAGGCATAGTTGTGTATTACTATGTTCAATTATTGTGGTCATTCGAAATGACTGAGACGCATCGCGGCAAAGTGAACGAAACGTGCAAAGCGGATCTGCAGGTAATGTCGTCCGAATGCAACACTATTTCAAACACCCAATTCAGTCTTTTTCGCTTCCTGCCTAGTCCCCGACAAGCATAACCCTCACGGAATTGCTTGGCACATTCATATCTACCTTTCCGAAGCGCTACTTGATAAAATGTTACATGCCATACGCGGTGGTTTTGTGCTTATTGTGGGACATCACATTCGCGCTACTAGGTAACAGAGCTCAAGAAACCACGCGCATAATTTAATTACTGTTGTCCCGAAGGAAAATTGTTTGGATGTGGTCCTGTGTATATGAACGCCGCAATTGCAACCTCTTTTAATTGGAAGTGTCGAACATTGCGATTCGTGCTCCTAGGATACTGGATTAGTAGCAATATGGGTGCGGTGTGCGCGTTTGTATTAATTAAAATAGTCAATTGTCGACCAATACTAGAGGTAACGCATATGCCGCCTTCTAGCCAAGTAAACAGAAGCACTAGTCCTATCGATCGCAATCATTAATATGTGCTGAAGTACTAACTTCGAAGAACAAATGGAAGAAGAATCTTATATGGTCTAATTTCGTAGGTATCACCAGCAATTGGAACCCTCATCGAAGGCATCTCGACCTGTATGTGCCGTTTGGCCTCGCGCTTAATAAGCGATACCGAGACGCGCTTCGGATACGTTGCGGATCCATTTTTTGCAACTATGATGGTTGTTGCAGCTTTCAATTATTCTGGTGGCTATTTTAATCCAGCCCTTGCCACATCATTAAAAGCTGGATGCGAGGGCCACACATTGGTGGAATTTACAGTTGTGTACTGGTTTGGCGCGTGTGCCGGCGCCATCGCAAGTATTTACATCTATAATACGCAAGGCTTCAAACAATTCGTTCAGCGGATGAAACCGAAAACGGCATAGTTCAACTCTTTATGTTTCTCACTGTGTCCGACCCCAAATAAACAAATGACTTCACCAACTTGCGTTTATTTCCTTCTATTTACAATTACCCATTGTTCGGCCAGAAGTAAGAAAATTCTACAAACTGTCATAACTCATTAATCATTTATTTTCATTTTCCATTAAAATCGTTATAAATATTAAATGCATATTTTGCAGATTGTTTATTATATAATGCTTTTTGTTAGTAATGTTTGCCTTCGCAAGTTAATCCACTCTATTTAAGAATAACGTGGAATCATTTAGAATTCACGCAGTCAAAAAGTTTTAGTTACTTTATTTCGGCTCTCCAGCTTTGACTTCAGCGTTATACCTGAGCGCCTCGTATAATGTCGATGAAAATAAACCATTACGAATATGATCTATAATAATAAATATCAATCTGTAAACAATTAACTTGCCTTAGTTTTCTTCTTATTTGCAGGAAGTTTTTGTGAACAATTAATTCAAAACAGTTATTCTTGACAATTTCGTCAATTTCTTTATAAACTCCAAAAACTTCATAAGTGATTCGTAAATAAAGCAATATAATATATATATAATAATAGCTAATCAACTTATATGTAATACTGCAGCATCAAAAGCTAACTAGCCACACGTAATATGTCGTGAAAATATTTCTTTTAATTACTATTTCACTTCCTCCAGTATGGGAGGCAGGAATGAATGCATCAATGAGTTACAACTTAAGCAATTCCAGTGTGTTTGTATTCACCAAATATATTTTATATCATACAAGAACGAAAAAATGGAATGTAAATTAGCTTTCATCAATTAATTAATTTTATGTAAAAGCATGCATTAAATCAACATGAGCCATTCTGCAACGAACACGTACGTGCTCGACGACAAGCAATGGTGAAACTATTTTCTTAAACAAGTTAACAAATAGACTTATTGATTTTTCATAATAAATTTGGTAACGCGAACATCTAACATGCGATTGGTGGTAATTTTGGATTCTTATTTAGTAATAAATACATTCAAGTCGTCAATTATAATCGCGCAAATATTGTTTTTGCCGTTCGTGTCACGTTGCTACATAACATTATTATGAGGTGCCACCAATGCTTAGTAGTCGGCAATAATTTTGGAAAATATCTTTACCCGTTTCATGGTTATATCGAAATTTAGCTAACAAATCCTCAACTATCATCATTAAATCAATTCAATGCCGAGAAGTCTATTACCACATCCCGGTGAAGTTACAGTAATATTTTACTTCAACATGCAAGTGCGTCCTATTCATGTTCAATTTACAAATATATTGTATAAGTATATTGCATTGGTTATAATAATTACCAGTATCATTAAATCATGCATATTATATAGAACGGAGGCCAATATATTTTTTATATGTATATATTGTAAAACGGTTCGTCAATTCTTAATTGGAATAAATGTATTTTCTTTTCATCATCATCATCTACTAAATATATATATATATAATAGCAGTATAAAACTTTATAACGTCGAACCATTACGAATATGCAGATTTTAATTCTTAATACATCTACTGACCGATGTTAGGTAAGTATCGCTTGCGTTCCTTTGCCAGCAATAACACAGTCTTTCAAATACCAATAAATTCATATAATTTATAATTTGCATTGGCCGGCGCCAACTTAAATGCATTAAAAACCTATAAATCAAGATCTTGCAGCCTGCGTATCGGTTTATTTGTTTCATCATAATAAAAACAAAACTGAATCCTCGCGAAACTACTTCAGAAGCGCCTGTCACCGAAATGATTATTGAGGCTTCCGAACAAACGAAGTGTAATTTTAGTTTAGACGGTTGATATTTTAATTTATTGTGCAGAAGCTCTATCCACGACGAGTTTGGTGTTCGTTTGTATAGCGCTTGTATAAATATTATATTAAGTGGGGGATTATTCGTGAAATGCGCGCATACAATAAATTGCAGTGTCCACGTATACACGATACAATTTATATGATATATTATTATTTTATGGCTACTTTAAATTTTGGAGAGGTTCGTATTGCCATTAGTTGTACCCATTCGTCAAGGATGAGCATTTCAATCATATATATATATGATTATTATCAATTTTAGTCGCTATTGCAATGTGAATAAATTTAGCGCGTGCACAACGTATGTGTTGTGTGGGGGTACGTGTTGGGCATTCCGGCAAAGTTGCTAATTCAACGGAAGGCAAAAAATATTTTGAAGTATTGATTTTGACGGGCGTAAAGCCTCTAGGCGCTTATCATTATCACCTACAATATTGTTTCCGTTCATCGGACTACCGGCTGTCTGCTCACTGCTCACGTTGGCCATGACGGGAAAGTCGCAATACTCGTGATAATTGACGTCCAACGGCGGCGGCGGCGGTGGAAACAACGGCGGAGGATAGCGACTGGGTGGTGGCGGAAGCGGTGGGAGCGGATGCATTGGAAGCGTGGATAAGTACGTGGCGTGCAGATTGAGATGCTCTAAATCAAAGAATGAGTTGTTCGGATGAAGGCGACAGTATGGCGGAACGGAGGGATCGTGTCACACACAATCCTCCTGCGACATCAATAGAGGATTCACATATTCGAATCCCTCGAACTCGGATTGGTCAATTTTCTCAATAATGCGCCTAAGGATGAAATCACATCTTATTAGTTGCACATTTGGGGATATGATATAAAAACGTACGCATCGTCAGGAGTTAAATGTACAGGTTCGTCAGTAAATTCCGGGGGAAAGTTAGCTAAATCTCTATCCGAATCCAATCTGGGTTTGTAAGGTGGTGGCACTTGTTTCTGCTCCAGCTAGAATCAATTATGATGCGGGCTGATTAGATATCAAAACATACTTGAATTTCGCTCGTGTACTTACCAACTCCCAATCAATACTTTTGAAAAACTGATGTCCTTGTATTTCGGCAAAAGAATCCGAACTGTGGCAGCCCAAGCGGTCAGCGGGGTTCTTATTAAGGAAACCTTTTAGTACGTTCGCAGCTTTAACGCTCAGTGACCTAGGAATGCGAATGGTTTTGTCGAGAATAACTTGGAACAGATAGTCTTCCGTGTTCTGGTCGGGATTCTCAGATGCGCCAGCGATATCAAATGGCGATCTGCCAGCCAGCATCTCATACAACAGCACGCCCAGCGCCCACCAATCGACAGAGAAGCCGTAATCCTCACCGCGCAGAATTTCTGGTGCAATGTAGTTCGGGGTACCGCAGAACGTCGACGTTGTATCGCCGGAGCGAATTCCTTCTTTACACATGCCGTAATCGGTGAGCTTGATGTGCCCTTCGTGATCCAGCAGCACGTTGTCCAGTTTCAGATCGCGATAGATGATGCCTTTGCTATGCAAGAAATTAAGCGCAAGGGAAATCTCTGCCGCGTAGAAGCGCGCATGTTCTTCAGGAAGGCGTCGCTGGCGTTGCATGTGGAACATGAGATCACCGCCGCGTACAAACTCAATCACAAAGAATAAGCGCGATGGGGTCTGGAAGCACGAATGAAGCCCAACCAAGAAGGGATGGTTCGAAGCTGTCTCAAACACATGCTTCTCGGTCTGCACCCAGTCGATGTCTTCGTCGTCTGTGACGAGCGCCTTCTTAATCACTTTCATTGCATAAATGCGACGCGTGTTTCGCAGCTCGACCATCAGCACCTTCGCGTAACTACCGCGACCGATGACCCGAATCAGTTCAAAGTCGCGCAGCGAATACTGGCGTTGGGATCCCGGTTCCAAGTCATCGCTGGCTGGATCCTCCACGGGCACCGAGTCGCCCGCAATATCTGGTAAATACTCACTGCCCAATTCGTGATTGGTTGTATCCGGCGGAATTGGCTGGTGCTGTATTTGCTGCAGGATGTTCTCTCCATTGTGATGGCCCTCCCGGGTGACCGGTTCGACAAGCTCATTCGTACAAGACTTCTGCACGGTTTTGTGGCATTTCTTGTGCACTAGCAATTTGCATTGGATGCATTTGAATCCCTGCCTGCCCAGTCCCCAAATTCTATCATGGCAAAAGGCGCAGAATGCTTTCTATAACACAAACCCAATCAGATATAATCCCAATCAGTGACAACGCCAATAAACTTATTACTCTGTTGAAACGTTTTGCCTGGAATATGTGACCGTTAACGCGGTACAACTTTCGCCAGCGTCTTGCACCACGCCTGTAGATGCTGCCTGTAAAGCAAAATAATAACATTACTAGCGAGTCGAAGCGCTATGACTCAACGATGGCTGAACGAAATATCACAAATTATTCAGGCACTGGCCGAACCTATAAATCTAACAAATATTCCACGGACCGTCATCCTAGAATCAGTCATTCGCAGTGAATTGATTGTGGTTTTTAAATAAAATAATGTTTCTTTACGCGTGTGAATCCATATACCACACAAACTCGTATCGCTTCACTTAAATCGCATTGTTTCGATGAAAGTACGACCTTAGCTGAGTAAATAAAATATCGAAAAATATATTTCTCAGTCGTACGCTATTAAAGAACCGCACAAAACTATTTCGGCGCTCGGTCGAAATTCTTTATTTTGGTGTATATTAGAATTTGATAACAAATGAAAACGCATGCGTGTTTCGAAATATCACGGTAGATTACACAATGCCTTCGTACTTTATCCCATATTTTAAACAATTTTTGCTTTAACGATGAACTATACGTATGCAGCATACTCACGATCTTCTCCTTGACACGGCATGCCGGGTTGCGATGGCACGTTAGGAAACACTGGAACAAGAACGATATCGCCGCATTAGAAGAGTATCAGGCCATTGCACACATATGTAAATAAACTATATATAAGCGGCAATTTGATCCATTAGATAGACACAACAAATGAATCGCAAAGCAAACAATTCAAATTCAATCGAAGTGGTTTGTTAATAGCGATTTATATTACATGCATTTAGCAAGTGTAAAACTTCCATCCACGCTCATAATATGTTCGTGGACAAATATTGATAAAGCGGATTGTTTATCATTACGTCCAAGTGTGTCTGCTTTATTTAGTACACGCAAAGTACCTCCTCCGTGGTCCGAGATCGTTGTTACCAGCCCGGACAAGTCACAATTGTAAGCGTTTGACGGCTGGTACCAATACAGCATTGCGCCGTGGCACATATCGTTCCACAAATTCATTGCGATTTTTCTGGCATAGTTCTTTAGGCACAGAAGCAAACCGATGGGCACTTTAGCTGAAGAGTGAGTGACTTTTGGCACTCGTAACATTTACCATTAACAACAATTGCGTGCGAGAATTAGAAATGAAATCGCTTCCAATATTCGAGCAAAGCGAGCAACAATGCATTTATGAGATAGCCTTATCGCCGGAGATATGATTTGCTCGAGATAAAATTAAAAAATACATCTCGCCTCCGAGTTCTGGTGCGATGTGTGCAATGAGATGGTTAAGCGCTATTTGGATCTCCGAACAAATTACCGTCTAACTGAAGGGTATTGTAGATATTAGTCAGCACATGTATTATACGAGTTTATCTGATCGTTTTGGATTGGGTAATTATCTGATAGCCTGTGCAGAAAGCAATAGTTATTCAAAGCCATCTAGTACTATCACACGGGAGCGTTGAAGCTCTTCGGCCGTCTGCACTCGGGAAAGCACAAAAAGCGCGGCAAGTTTAGCCGATTAACTTTAGTGAGACACGCGATTTGCGGACGCGCTGCGACATTTTTCCGCATATCTTTAATTCGTGCAAGCCGCATTGTATATAGCGTTTACACCGGCGCACGCCTACACATTCAACACCGTATCAGGGCCGACTGCACTAGCCTCGTAATTTGATTTACTGAAATGCTACCATACTCACGCGCAGCGGACGAACGCACGCGGAGATTTCGCAATAATACAAGTGGCGATTTTTTACGAATCGATGAAGAACAAGTAGTGTCCGGTGGGCTGGAGCGGGTACCAAATGAAGAGATAAAGACGCATGCAGCTTGGAGTTTGGTGGTGCAGCTTAACTGTTACCTGTCGCATAGCCGGGCTCCGAACTGCTGTCGTCGTCCGAAAAACTCAACTGCGTCTGATGATGATACTCAACGCAAGCGGCATGATGCAGATGATGCTGATGCAAATGATGTGGCACCGCATAATCGACATTGCTGATGGCCGTGTGCCGACTGCCAGCTCTGGTTAATGTATTGCCGGCCGACAACGTACCCGTTCGAGAGTTGGACCCGTGCGCCGAGCAAATGATCCCCGCCAAGGAGCCCTGGGGCCCACCGATGCTCAGGTCCAGTGAGGGACGCCGTGAAAGATTTGGCTCCAGGTCGAACTCGGAGGCCGACGCGATCTCATGTTGGTGTAGATATTGGGGCGGGTGATGCATTTGCGAGTGATGCGGTTGTTGCGAATAGAGATAGTGGGTGAGGGTCTGCTGCTGCTGTTGGTACGGCAAGTGCTGGGATTGTTGGTGGGGTCCAGCTGCATGCTGCTGCTGCTGCTGTTGTGATTGATGTTGTTGTTGCACTTGAGCGGGAATCTCGTCTAGGATTGCTGCGCTGGTTGAAGCGCTCGACCCGTTGCTGGAGTTGCTGCTGTGGCTTGGTGCATGGCGTTCGGGTCGCTCAGCACTCTGGGAGCTTATCTGTTGATGAGAATGCGACACTGCGCCATTCTGTTGATTACGACGTGGTGACCGACCACGATCCCCTAAAGTCGTAGCACTCCAGTAGCCCCAGGCCATATCGATAGTGTTTCCTCGTCCTTGTGCAACTGACCAAAGCACCAAACGCCTGGCTAATTTGGGAGCAAGATCGAGCTGAGACAGGAGGCAGGTAACTAGCGGGGGTGGAGATCTGGGAGCGACTGAAGGAAAAGAGAGTGAAAATCTGTTGTGGCTGCCTAAATTTGTGCGATCAATTCCATCTTCTTATCACCGAAGTATTGCAACTGGATTTGGCTGTTCCGCCGTAATCATAGTAAGAAATTGCAGGGAATTAGTGCTATCACTAACTGATTGTTGCACGCCTCCGCTAAACTTGATTCCCCCAAAACGAACGCAACTTGTGAACTGCAAACTTATAAATAGGAGGAGGCAGTAAACGCCAGCGTCACGACGCCCCAATATTAAACACTACGAATCCACCAAACGACCACCGAATCACCGTCTTCACTGAGCTGCCCGCGGGAAAATCGATACCATTTACCGAACCGACGAGAGGGCGCGTGCATCGGAAAGGGATAACAACTAACCGCCTCCAGGCGATTCGACATAACCTCACAATCAAGAGTCGCGTAAATCAAGATAATATGCAAAGGGCATGATCAAAGCGAGCGCTTATTTGTGCATGAAGATAGTTTACGAAGATAATTTGAAAATCAATAAGACTCACCATGTATTGTCAGTTCCGAATCCCTGTTAATCTCGTACAGTCGTATGGCTTCGCGGAGCTCAATTTGCGTGGAAATCGTGCATGGATCGCCTTCCTCGTCCACCCACTTCATCGTAAACACCTGGTCGTGGCCGAATCGACAAATCTGACGCATTTCTGCGCATAGCTGCTCCAGCGTGATGTTCTTATCAATATATATGATGAGCACCTCGCCATTGTAGGCGATCTTCGCCTTGATTTCGTTGTCATTCTGATCCATTTGTGCGAGCTGCGTCGGCATGTTCCACCTAAAACCGGCGCAATAACAACATTAAACCGATCCATTCCTCATCAGAACTATGCGAATGCACGTAAGCTCGACTTTCGGCAACACACACGGCCATCGAACTGTGCCAATTCATAGCTGCACCGTTGTCGTGACAACCGAACACGTACACATTAAGCACAACTTACTCGATAGATTAATTAGATCAGGCTTACACTAACTATTTTACACGAAACAGCCTGAATCACCAAAACAATGCGATATGTTTATGAACAAGCCACTGCTTGAGCCATAACAACACAGCCACTCGGTAGCATGGATATTTTAATTAAGCAACGAACAAATACCTGTTGGAGTTAACTGAGATGGCGCATGCGTGCAGACTGCGTGAATAAGGACTGATTGCAACGATGGGCAAACATATTATATAATAACAATTTGCAATTTCTCGGTTTTTACTATTTCAAACAATTATTATTACGATATTAGTACGTCCAATGTGTTCTAATTCCCAGCGCTCGCATACTTTCAACGGAATGATGTACCAGGTGAGGTTGGTACGTGCGAGAGTCACTAGCTCAAGTTTGTTGTGGTATTAATGATTTAGTCGTCGACCTAACATGGTGGACGGTCGGGTTTGAGTTGTGTTGAAAGTCGAGTGGTGTACGGTAGAATTATGTTTATATGAAATTATTTACGATTCTTCGTATACACAATCAAGCATAAATGTAAGTACGCATCGATAGGGGTAAATTTGTTGTGGTTTGACCAACGACGTATTGTCATATGTGTTGAAATAAATATTGTGCCTGTGTGTATCGTATCGTGCACTTGTTGTTTGTTTTCCGTATGAATGAACTTTGTTTATTATGGAAACAATTATGTTTTGAAAACGTTAATCTCTTTAAGGTAAACAATGGCATCCAATACCGATGTTACGCCTGGAAGTAGTGAGTATTTGCCGATACCAAATTGCACAGCATTATGCCAATTTTGATGGAAAAACTGTGTAAATTGTAGGCACCCTATCACGTAATTACTCGCTGAATTCGGGTTCCATACGAGAGCGTGATTACGAGGCTCTTAAGCAACAGTATGACAAGGCAAATTCAGAATTGGGCACGCTGCGTCGCCGATGCGAGCACGCCATGAAAGAACTGGACTACTACAGGCAGCATCATCATAGCAAATTAGATGCGTCTCAGGTGACGAGTTTGGACTATGACAATCTGCGCAAATGCTACGAGGACTTGGACACTTCACATGCTCAAACAATTATCAAGTTGGAGCTGGCACAAGATGAAGCTAAACGCATCAGCAAACAGTATGATGACATTAATCAGGAACGGAATAATTCAGTAGGTGTTCGCGCAATTGCATTGTTTTATTTCTTGTTTAAACATTCACTTCTTGTAGTTGCGCGATCTCTCAAGCTTGAAGCAACAATTGGCCAAGGCATACAGCCAAATGGATCGCGTTATACGCGATTGCAACAAGTTTCGCGATGCGTTACAAATGACGCAGCAAAAATACGAAGAGGCTGTTAAGCAAGCCATGTCTTTCAGGCAGAAAGCAAACAAGGAAGTGCAAAGGTTGACTGATGAACGGAACGCAACAATGACTGAGTACAATCTAATTATGTCTGAAAGGTACATACTTACTGATATGCTGTACATTTTGAAAAGTAGTAACTTTCTATAATATACAACTCATGGATGCACTTAATACCAATTGTGTTTAGATAATCATCGTTATCTAAGATCATACTGCAAAAGGGAATTAATACATCATGCATGCGAAGATGATAGTCATGCAATTTGTTTTATATTGTGTTTTTAGAACTTGTTTCTGTTGCGTTATATTTAAAACGAATTCTATATATTATATTTTAGAGACACGGTACACAAAGAAATGGAAAAATTGTCAGATGACTTATCGCAAGCGAAACGTAAAAATAAACTAATCGAATCAGATAATAAAGATCTGCTTGAAGAAAAACAAAGTTTGAATTATCAGTTAGAGTCGCTTCGGCGAGAAATCGCTAGTGCGCTGCATGATCGCGATAAAGCACTAAAGGAGTGTAATGACCTCCGCGAGAAATTCGGCGAGTACACCATACAGGAAGAGAACAACATGCTCAAGAGTCCACTGAATAGCAGCAACTCACAAGGTGAGAATTCAACGCGCAAAGAAATTCAAGTAGCGAATATCTCACAACGACAGCGCCTGGATAACTTGGATCAGGCCAATCAGGAGCTGGAGAGTTTGCGGAAGAGCTTGGACAAAACACAGTTAGAACTTACAGAAGCTTTGCAGGAAGCGGAAGTCAGCAAAGGGCGACGCGATTGGGCGTTCTCTGAGCGCGATAAGATCGTGCTGGAACGCGAGAGTATTCGCACTTTATGTGACAAAATGCGCAAAGAACGCGACCGTGCGGTATCCGAATTGGCTGAGTCATTGCGCGAGTCGGATGCTCTGAAAAAGCATCGCAACGAGCTTATCAAAGAGGTGAAAACCCTGAAGGAGACACTAGAGGTGCATATCGAGAAGGAGAATAGCTTGAACCATGGTTTGCATGATGCGCCCCTGAACCACTCCCACGACAGCGCAATCGATAGTGACGTGGCCGAGTGGGAAACCGAAATTATGGAGATGAATTTGTCGACGCTATCAAAAGACAAGAGTGTCGGCTTCGAGCTGGGCGGAGGCATGGGGGATGCGCAGTATCCCAACAATGATATATATGTTACAGAAGTTGTTAAGGGTTCGGTTGCCGATGGAAAGCTGCGTGTGAATGATTGCCTCGTGCGCGTCAATAACATGGACTGCACGAATTTGAATAAGCGCATCGTGATGGATAAGATTCGGTCGAGCATTCCGATTGTGCATTTGGTAGTTCGTCGACGGCGACGTAGCAATTGGTTTGAGCATTACAGTAATAATTCATCGATGGCGATTTTTCCGAATTCACCACAGCCGCTCGACAATCAAATCAATTTAAAACCGCCGGCAAAAGTGGCACGCTGGCTGTTAACATCGAAGCTGCCAGCTGGTTTGAATCATGGCATCACACTCGAATCGGGCGTCTATATAAGTAAAATTGCCGACGATGGCTTTGCGTCCAAAGATAGCAATCTGTTTGTGGGAGATCGCGTATTGCGCATTAACAACAAATCCATGGACGGATGCAATGCGCTGCATGATGCCATGCGCATTCTGAGCAACGAACGCAATGATTCCATTACCTTAACTACGCTCAAACTGTCCTACTTGGACGCGGAGAGCACAAATGTTTTTATACCGATACCCAGAAATAAGAAAGAAAGTCGCCCTATTCAATCGTACGGCCAAGGACGGAATTATACCGTTCCGAGTAACAGCCACACAACAACTAACTTGAACACGAATCGGCATAGCATGGACTATCCGCGTGCGAAATCGGCACAGGATAAAAGTTCGACATGGTTTCGAGAGAAGTTTGACTTAGTGCGGGGCCGAAAACATTCCAAAGATCGCAACCGTAGCACCGACCAGGATAAGAATGGTTCAAGCAGTTGCGCTCCGGAACAAGCAATCGCGGAGCTAGATAGTGTGATCGACAGTTGTGGCGTTGGTCATACGCTGTTACGAATGAAGCGACACAATAAAGATATTTCAGCCCAAGAGAAGAACGGTGGTACGTGGCCGAAAACGCGTGCGAATATAAATATTCTCGATACAATTGGAACATTAGGCCCAAAGATCAGTCGCAAAAAGGACCGTCCACCGTTGTCAATCCTGGCCACGAGTAATGGACAAGACGAATATTTCATCGACAGCGTGAACAATGTGCCTAATGCTTTACACGTTCGAAACACGGATAGCGCTATACATAAGAATAATATGTCTAACATTTCGACAATATCCAACAACTCAAATGCATCGTCACACCACAACAACATGCCGCGCTCTCACACGCCGAACCGACATTCGAACGTGTTTGTCAAGGAATTCAATAACGATTCTTATGATAAACTGCCAATTAATCGACAATCAATTTCACTCAACGGCAAAAGTGACGACTCGTTAGAGTACAATCCAGTTCGTAGTAGTAATAGTAACAATAGCAAAGTATCGGCAAACGAAAAACAAATCCTCAAGTATTTGGTCGCCAATAAACAGTCAAAGTACAACTCCGATTTAGAACGCGACAGCCTTGGTGGCCATCAGGAGTTGCCGCTATCGTTGCAACCACCACGCATCCATTCCCCGTTACTAAATCCACGAGTCTCGTTCCCATTTCATCCGCACCCGCTACCACATCTCAATACGATCAGTACGACAAGCAGCTTATCGCGGGAAAGCATTAGCTATGACCCACCGTACAACACACCTTTTGTATCACATACCCATAGCCACTCCGTCGAGGTATACCAGAAACGACCTCTTACTTCAATCAGCTCACATCAGGGGCAAATCGATCGTGATATTCGAGATTCACGTGAATGCTACTTGCCCGATTATACCGTGAGCACGTTTCCGCGAAAGGAGCATTCACGTTTTCGCATCCCTTCGAACCCTAGCGTTAATTCGAAAAATTCAACCGGAAAAGTTAGCACCGGGTCCAATGAGCCATCTTCGGAACGTGGAAGCCCTATGCCGATATTTAATGTGGAAATACTCAGTCCGGACTCAAGCTCGAAACGAGTGCCCGAGTATTGGTCGCAGAAGACACTTCCGGGAGAGCTGCGCAAGGTGCACATTGACAAGTCGAACGAACCGCTCGGAATTCAAATTAACTGCCCCGAAAGCGGTGGTATTTTCGTGTCGACTGTAAATGAAAATAGTCTCGCAAGCAGAGTGGGCTTACAAATTGGAGATCAATTATTAGAAGTATGTGGGATAAATATTCGGAACGCAACTTATGATTTAGCCGCGTCAGTATTACGCCAGTGCGGAAATTCGATTACTATGCTAGTGCATTCTCCGGATAAATTCCTCGAGATAGGAGAGGGCTCCGGTTCGGGGGACAATTCGTGCAGTAGCAGCACGGAGCCCACACCATGCAATTCTCCAAAAGAGATTCGAAAGAGTTTAACGAGCGACAGTGTGAATCAGCACACTTTACAGCAAATCGCCAGAGATTTACAGCAACGCCAAACTTCTTCGCGCAGTAGCAAAACGAAATCGATTTCCAACGAAGACGAACCACGATATTTGTACATTGAAATGCATAAAACTTCCAATCTCGGTATATCTCTTGTCGGCGGGAATGCTGTGGGCATATTTGTTCACTCCGTCCAAAGGGATTCGCCGGCCGAACACGCCAATTTGCGAACTGGCGATCAAATTCTTGAATACAACGGGACTGATCTGCGTCATGCAACCGCTGAAGAAGCAGCGTATGAGCTGGCCAAACCTGCCGATAAAGTAACGGTTTTTGCTCACTATCGAATTGATCGTACGTATTATAAATAAGGCATTTACTCAATAATCCAATATCGTGCTAAACAGGGTACAATGAAATCAAGGATAAGCCTGGCGATTCCTTGTATGTTCGTTGCGGATTTGATCGCAGTGGCAGCGACTTAACGGACAATCATCAACTCTACTTCAACAAGGACGATATTCTTTACGTTGATAACACCATGTTCCGGGGTAACCCTGGTCATTGGCTCGCCTGGAAATTGGACAGTGAGGGGCATCGACTGCATTGCGGCATTATCCCTTCTAAGTACAAGTAAGATCGTTGTTTTATCATCTGAATATTATTTATGTTCCAAGTGATTTCAAAGGGTGGAAGAACAACTACTACTAAGGCGGAGCAGTGGTGATTTGGAATCCAGGGGTTCAACTTCAGCACGTCGCAGCTTCTTTCGACGCAAGAAGCATCAACGTAGCGGTTCACGCGATTCCAAGGAGTTGGCTAGCTTTTGTAATGTTACATCAGGATGGTATTCCGATAATGGAACACTTCATGAAGACCTTTCGTTGTGTTCCTATCAACGCGTTGAACGACTGGAATGTTAGTGGTAGCGCTATGAATTACCGATTCAAATTTCATTTGCAAATATCTTGCAGGCCCTGAATTTCGGCCAGTACTTGTACTGGGACCGTTAGCCGAGTGTGTAATTGACAAATTAGTGAATGATTTTCCAAATAAATTTCGCAAATGTGCTGTCGAAATCCGCCAAAGTCAGGCACAATTGGAGCAGGATCTTGGTGATATTGTCGACTACAAGCGGAAAGGAAATTATTTTGAATGCATTACCGTTTCGTCCATAAAACAAATTTGCCACTCTGTACGTATCCGTAAAAGTGCTGCAATCCTTACAACTCATTTTGATTTCATTTCCAGCAATATCATTGTATGATTGATATACCGATGTCCAACGTTGAAAAATTAATGAAGCGTCATGAAGTATATCCAATCGTATTATTGATTAAGTTTAAAAGTACGAAGCACATTAAAGAAATCAAAGATCGTTTTTCTTTGGACAAGTTGTCAGGAAAAGCAGCTAAGGAAATGTATGAACATTGCAAGAACATGGAGGCTGAATATAGACACCTAATTACAGGTACTTGAATGTAACCCTATATATGTCATGGCCTAAACACATATACTCGTTTGCAGCTGTAATTCCTGCGGGTGTTAATATCACATACATGTGCACCCAGGTAAAGGCAGCTATTGATGGGGTACATAGCAAAAGTCAATGGATACCTGTACAGTGAGGGAAGCAACAACTTTCCAATGACTAAAAACATTAAAAATTGTGCTATTATAAACAAAGCGCAAAAAATTGTTGGCGGTAAGTTGTATAGTCCGAAGAATCTTAATTGCTAAACATTGGTACAGCTTACAAAGCTAAAATGTTCTAAATATTTGCATGACACCTTGCTACATGTGTGCGTCCCATTTGTTACCTTTGTATTGTTTCAATTTACTTTTATTTATATTTGAATTACTGTGATTTGTTACTATTTTTCTGTATTATCTCTCTTTGATCATAAACTTTCGCATGCGTCGCGCTTCGTTTATTGAAATAAATAATTTTATGAATTATTTGAATAAAACAAAATCATATAATTTTTTAGTATCTAAACCTAAATTAAATACCCACACCTTAACAGCATAAATAAATAAATCGGCTATGTCTAGGGGTAGGAAGAAAATTATTTCATAGATAATTAAATAACATAAGAAATTGAATTAATAAATAAAGATTTCAAACAACCAACAAATTACATTTGTTTAAAAAACACCGTTTTCAACTTCAGATATTCATCAACTTTCGTTCGACTATCGGAATCTACCAGCATAAGTTTAAAGTAGCACGAGCCTTGTCTATGAATGTTCTATTATCGTTACTAATAGAAACGCATCACGCATCGTACGTTCAATTAAATCGTTTGACGTTCAATTTTTTTTTAATGAACCATGTGTTTGGTCTCTCATGCTCATGTTTATGTCTTGTGTCGTAGCCGTTTTCGTCTTGGCCGAAGCCGTATTTTTGCAATCGAGGGCTACGCGACGTTACGCGAAATTCCGCAGGCATATCATAGCACTTGCAAACGCAGCACGAAGGAAAACGGAACCAATCCGAAAAGATGCCCCTACATTCATTATTTGGATCGTACGCAAGAAGCCTATGCAACCTATATTGTTGCTCGCAACGGCACCCTTCACGGCAATACATTTGCCTGTGTTCGTATGTGCATTTCTCTGAATGAATGTACTGTTCGAAAGGATATAAGTTGAGGAGCGCAAGCACTTCGCCGCGGGTATTGTTTGCCCAAAAAGGTGCGACCACTTCCTCAACTACAGGACAAGCATTCCTGTAACAAAGAAATTCAAAACTTAGAAAACTGCCGGGTGAAACCGTTAAGTGGTGGATACATACACTCCGCGCAACTTATGATTGTAGTGGAAGTCCTTATGCGGCGGCTTTGACTTATCATCTTGGAAATCTTGAAATAGGATTTCACTCACTTGTTTCTTTTCCGTGGATGTGGCATGCGCATCCACATTGGGCTGCACCGTCGCTTTCACTTCATATACTTCTACCGGCGGTTGTGAACTAGTTGTATAATTATCGTCCGCGCTGTTATTCTTTACCTCACTTTCATTTTTCGGGTCGTGACTGTTGGGCTCAGTAGTTGAAGGTACGGCTAGTGTTGCTTGTTGCTCATCTTGATAGCCGAGGCCCATTTCTTCAGCCGTTAAATTAGCATTTACTGCGGTATTATTCAAAGTTTTTGTATCATTAATACGATTGTCAATCAGTGGCGGTTGTGCAACTGAGTCAGATTTCGTTTCATTCATAGGCTCTCTGAATTTTATGTCAACTTCGCCCGCGATCTCCGATTGCTGGGTATTCTGATGTTTCTGCGTAAATTTTGGGGCTTGCAGAACTTCGCGCAACTTGATCTGCATGCCCGGTTCTTGACTGTAAACGAACTTTGTGTTGAGAATAATTTCCTCTTTGTCTTCAGATTGAAATTGCGCATGTTGTATGTAACGACCCTCGTCAAATAATTCGTTGTCGTCGAACAGCCAGTTGTCTTTCCGGGAGTATCTTGTTTTGTAATCGCCATTGCGTAAAAGGTCATCATTCATTCCATCGTATAGCACCGGATGTGGCGCAAAAGCATCCTCCCCCCGGAGGATGTCGTCGTAATCCAGGTTGACATCGTTATCCAGCTCTGCTTTAAGCACGGCCAGGTGTTTTTCGTCGCCGTACATGCGACGAATAAGGCCTTGATTTTCACGTATGAAACGTTTTACTGCATGCCAAGGATATGTACTGCCCGCCGACACGCAGTAAGCTTCCTTGGCCAAGTCACATGGCGGTTTATGCATGGCGCGATTTATGCGCACCGGTTTTCCGCAGGCACCCTGATCTGAACCCGCGTCGTAGCCATAGGTGATCCCTTCAGAAATGAACGAGAAGCCAATCTGAAATTGGGAAATACAAGCAATAAACGCCAAGTACCAAATAAAGGTGCGATGTGTGCTTAAGCATTAGTGCCGGCGACTATATGCATAAGCCGAACATTTACACGAAAAAGCGGTCAGTATGTCACGCAGAGACCGAAGTGCACAACACAGGTTGTGTGTGTGTGCCTGCTGCATGGCTAATTGCTACATAACGCAAGAGAGTTAAGTCAGCTCCAAAACATGTCTTCAGTGCGTATGATGCGCTTAGAACCTTGTTGTTTGACTTGCACCCATTGACCAGGAAACTGCGACCAGCCATAAGAGACTAGATTTTTAAGTGAAAGCTAAGAAACCAATTAGCCTAGATTATCACATTGACCGCGTATGTCCCCACGCAGCCAGTCAGTTAATCTTTATTTATTCCTGCCAGACAATTCTTGATTTTTCCATTACTTTACTACGTGTCTTAAGCGCGGACTGTTAACCAACGAAAAGAAGAGGAATAAAAACTTTGAAACATTTTTATCGAAAGAATGCGCACACGGAAACCGTAGGAATTCTTCAAGAAGAACGTTTTGCGGCTAAAAGTAATTAGAGCAACAAGACAGCAGTTTTAGCTACTTTTGACGATTGTAATAAATAATCTCGCCCCACTCACATGCAAATCGTGTTATTTTAAAACGCATGCTACTTACGAAAGCAATCAAAAAAGTGTTCATTTTGCTTAGGAGATGACCAGAAATTTGTTGTTCGTCGCAAATTAAACTTCAAGTGATGTTGAATATTCCTTAAACGGACCGAACTCAGACGCTCGTCGATTTCACCTTTGAGTCTTCGATTGTCTGCTTAATTTATCATTCATGATCAAGTTCGGTACAAGAGGGAGTATTAGACACGGCACAATTGAATCAATTTGATAGACTGCAATCCGACAATATTCACTGCAGACCCACTGACTGACTGACTGACTAACTGACTGAGTGCGGTCGTCGTGGTTCGCGCGGAAGACCGAGTGCGCTCAGACTCTTCTTTGTTGCGTATCTTGAATAGCGTCTTGTGTCTTCCTTTTTTCTCGTTACCATTTAATGCGAGTTTATACTCAGTTTTGTTCCAAAAATGAACTTCTTTGCGGGCCTCAAGTTATTTAATCTCCTTATATAATTACGATACTAATGTAATATTTTGTTTTAGCATTGCACAAATTACAGAGTAATTCGACCCACCCCCGTTTTTCTATCATTGCTAGTTTTTAAGGTAAGTAAACTTCTTTATTGTGGATATTATCCATCAAATGCTATGCTAGTTATGGATAGATTTTTTATTGTTTTAGCACGTCAATTTACTTAATGAACAAAACTCACTCATTTTTAATTGTCAATATTATATCCTTGTGATTGTACTTACTCGCTTCATTACAAGTATATGTATTTATGAATTCATTTGAATTTTCATTACTTGGAAAGGAGTCTGCTTGTCTGAGAAAAATGTTTCAAAATAAAACAAATAAATATGTTTATGTATTTAATCATTAAATTGTCCTTGGCGTCGTTAATCAAATATAATTTATGCTTGAATTGCAAAAATAGCTCATGGTTAATTTAATTTTAACAAATGTTAAGTGCATTAAGTATTAGAAAATATTATTGTTTATATAAATGCAAGCATACTGTTTGTTGTCTGAGTAAATCAGCTTGATTTGATTTACATCTCCAGCTCAGCTTCCTCTTCAGCTGTGAGTTCATAACTCTGGGTAGGTTTTTCTACAGTAGCTTGTTGATCAATGTAGAGATCATCATCAGCACCATTATAAATTCCATTACGTATCTTGCCATGTGGCTTTCCATGCTTGCTGCTCTTTACTTGTTCAGAAGGAAGTATACTTAAGTCACCTTCATACTCAATGATTTCATTTTGTGCCAACCGCCATTCCATATCTTCTGTGGTGAAATCATCTTTGTTGCCTATTGTAGTAAAGCCAATAATTTTATCAATAGCTACACCACTCTTAATGCATAGAATAGCTGGCAGTACTTTGATCTTTAATCTGTCACATAGAAAGGGACACTTCTCTGCATTAATTTTTGTAAATAATGTCTCCATGTGCTTTGGGGCAAGGATTTTCAGATGCTTATCCACAATTTTACACCGTTCATTGCTATTGGTAAAGAAGTGCATGATGACATGCTCACTCTTCTTAATCACATTGAAGAACTCTTTTTCTTCTGGTATTTCATCATATACTCCATGTCCATTATGCTTCCATTCTAAGAGTTTAAGTTCTCTTTCTTTCATTTGTTTAATCCGTTTCTTACGTAGTTCTTCTAGATCAGCAATGTTAAGACAATCAATTTCTTCTATGACTGTATCCAACTGATTTTCAATGGCTTGTGTTACCTGTTGCAATTTATCATTGATATCCATCTTTTTGAAGGCTGTGGAGCTCTAGAACAACGCCACAGCCAATATATTAAAACGAGTCACTAATTAACCGTAATAATATTACCGGCTGCACCAAAAACACACGTGAGAATAATAATGGAGTCCTCAAATAGGATTGGCAATGTCAACGTCAAAAATGAATAATATAGCTGAAATGGGCTGTGTTCAATTTGACATTTCAGCTATATTATTCATTTTTGACGTTGACATTGCCAATCCTATTTGAGGACTCCATTATTATTCTCACGTGTGTTTTTGGTGCAGCCGGTAATATTATTAC